>JZKD02S2069489.1:19554-29933 GCA_000966675.3 Picea glauca | reverse complement strand
CTCGGAGGGTGGATTCGGGCTATGGTTGGGTGACAATAGAGATATTGTCAATGGTAAAATGAGCACATTCATTCATATTCGAGGGCAAGTGGGCCCCTGGCGGGGGTTCGGGGGCAAAGCCCCCAATGGAAAAATTGTCTTGTAAATGTATATTGTAATTTCATTGTAAATCTGGACCATTCATTATAAGGTCGAAGATCTAACGGTTAAAATTATGTTAGGATTTTTGCCCTAGAAGGCAACCCTCTGTTCTGAGGGAAATGTATTGCGGCTATGCATTATGGTGAATATTGTATTCTGAGATGAGAGACTGTGAGAGAAATAAGAGGAAGTTATAGCGGGTTTATTGTAGGTTGTATCCCTTCATATGTTGGATAATAATAAAGGAATGACCTGGCAATTTCTCTAGTGGACGTAGCCCACACTGGGTGAACCACGTAAATCTGTGTCTCTATTGTATTGTGTGTCTTCTATGTTTTGTTTCCGCATTTGTTTTATTTTATTGCTCCATGGTCCTGTTTTTCTAACAAAAGGAGTTATAGCAGAAATGATAGACCTTATTGAATTCTAGTTTATTATAGAGAGATAACTTGTAGAGCATGCCACATGTGTAATTTTTTATATATGGATATGAAAATCGTAAAAAACATGATAAGGAATGTACTCTATTCAAATTATTTTGTCTCACAGAATTTAGATCTTATATGAATAAGTTATGACCTTTTTACCTGGAACACTTGTTTGAGACTAGTTCCGGGACTAGCCAAAAACCCTATCTTCCACAGAGTGTATCTCCCAAAATACAATGACCCATAAGTTTTAATTTCTACCATCGATACCTTGATATGTCTTGTCAATATCCTCCATTTTTCACTATATCATGCATTACATAAATAAAGTTATAACTAAAATGGTAAGATGGCCAATAAATAACATACCTTAGAACAAATCATCACAAGACTTCATCCTCCCTTGCAATTTCGACCTTATTTACTTCATCTTCCCTATGAAAAATGCCTCATATATCCTTATTTACCTTAGATATGAATCAATTGAGTTGATGTTACAAATGAACTCATAGGTGTCTTATTTATACTAGATTTGACACCCTGTTTTTAGGGTCGACTTAACCCAAATAAAATTCAATTTAATTTTTAATGATTATTTCATTGGGGCCGAATTTACCAACAACATCCTTAATATTTATTGCAATGAGGATGACTTGTAACTTCTTGTTTTCAACAAATTTACCCTTTAATTAATGGAGTGTAACTGCTTAAGGGCTTCTTAACCATTCTTCGGGGCTTCCAAGTTCATGAGGGCGTATCTCCTCAACCGAGAGGAACCACGTGATGTACCACCTACCGCTGGAAACAACATGATGAGGAATATCCATATATGATAGTATTACCTAAAATTACATTCTCCTTCATTTCTTTATGCCTTAATCAACTTCGGGTCCCATAACCACACCTCTGGGGCTACATGTAGACTACATCAATTGTAACCAACTAACTCACCATCAATCTCGATCATACAAATTTAAATCAAGTTTCCATCATATTTAGACATATCCAAGGGTTGACATCAATCTCCAATATCACTCTCCAAGGGTTGACATCAATGAAAACCAACTTTCCAACAATCTCCCCCTTTGGCATTGATGGAAACACCAACATTGATGGCGACAATTAGGCATGGAAATACTAATGTCATGCTCCCCCTGTGATCATCGCTCCTCATCAATGTTTCTATATCTCCCCCTTTGACATCAATGACAAAGGGTATCTCTCCTTGGGGATTGTTGGCACGGGGTCAAACCCAGGGTTCAATGCTACAACATCACACCAACAAAACCCTAACTACCGGCCCTTTCGGCAACACCTGTGAAGTAGATGAAATCTCACTCGAGGTAGAGGCAGAGGTGGTTGTAGGACTCCAGTGTATGCAACCTTAGCTAGGACACATATCTGTGAATATAACACTTAACAAAGAACTCAACGGTTAACATTCATCAATATTCGCCTTTTAGTTACATCATAGTTAAACCCTAATCACAACACAGAGCAGTATGCATCTAGATCTATTACATTCAAGAACTAAGCACATCCACATAGGCCAGATCTAGTATTCATACACACTATTAAGCACATAGCATTAACATATCTATCTATCATTCATCTATGTTAAATCACTAAGAAATAAACACATAGACACGTCAATACATCGCACAAACCAAAGAAACACAACATATACGTGGTTCACCCCCACCCTGGGGCTACGTCCACCAACTCTTCTCTTCTTTATTATCTTCAGTCAATCGTCTATATGCACAGAGCTACAAAAACCCTACTCTGCATAGGATAGGAGATATGCACGCACCTCGCCAGATCCTCCTTTCCCGAGCTAGGTTACAACATAAAGCCTTCTACAGTCACTTGCACTCATATCTGCAAGTCTCACACAGCATGCACAAAGAATATTACAATCCACACTTGCACTTAGCACTTAGCACAACATCACATAGATGCCTCTTCCTTAGAACTTAACACAACTTGCAATTTCTACCTCTTACATTGCCTAGACATCTATTTATACTTCACAAAATAGGACTAAACATTTGTAAACCCATGGGTTGACATCTCCATACCCGTTACATAATCCTAAATCCCAAAAGGGGTCAAGATCCTGCAATCTCGGCTTCATCTTGTGCTCCGCCTTTGACAGCCTCTCGAATTCCCAAAATGGTAAAAAATGACCAAGGATCCTCAAAACTTGGTCAAGGGCCAATAGGGTTGTTTCCCCTATCTTCATGCCTCTATTCTTTCTCTTCATATTTGACCAAAGGTTAAATCCCCTTGTCGATATGTCTCCTCCTGATACTGTACCTTCTCTAACCAATCATGGAAAAAAGAATAGCTCCCCTTGTGGGTATGTTTCACTGTCTGTATGATACTAATATTCTTTTCTAGATCTCTCTCTCTGATGACTTGACTTCACGATGTTGTGTATATCGATGCAGGGATACTTTTACATGTTTCCTTCCCTCTCTTCCAATTTTTTTATTATCCATTGGTGCTTCCTCTCGAATTTCACTGACATATATACAAAGCATTAAATTTTTATTTCTTTATTTACTTTTCATGTTCACTTGACCATACTATTCAACAATGTCTTTCTGATGATATAGCTTTTGTTGATGGTTTATCTTTCCCTGTTATGTTGTGCCTTTCACTACTTTTCTTTCTGTGACCAAATGATTCCAATTGATTTCACTGATTCCAATTGTAAATATGTTGTTATGTATCTGAACTCTAGCCCATTTTTTCTGTACCTACTAAGCATCTCACGAATCCATCTCTTGTCCATATGTCACAAACTGTTCATAACTTTGTTGCTCAATTGTCAAAAATGTTGACCCATTTGTCACTAAACTATTATGAAGGATTCACCTGAATATGCTACAAATAATCATCACATGGTCCTGTTTATCAGACTGAATCAAAATATGTCCACTAATCTGATCTATCTTCTCATAAAACTCTACATGTCTAGCAAAACATGTACTAAATATATCCCTTCATGAATACATATGTGCAATGCAATCATGAAATTCTTCTATTTGACTACTATGAATCTGTCTTTGTAAACACTTCATTCTGCTTGAAGATGGTTCTCTGATAAGTAGTGTCTACTGCATGGACTCCCCATGCTCAACATACATATTTATTGGGAGTCTCCAAGCCAGATGGATCAGAGAAATATCATCTCTAATGCAGAGTAATCTTCTTGTTCATCTGTGGAGACATCTTCCTCTTCATCCTCTTTTTGAATTATTTCTTCATCTTGAGTTATGACATCTTCTTCTTTATCCTCTACCTGAATTCTAACACTTTCATCTTTTCCTGTAAATTCATCATGATCTTGTTTTGTTGCAAATCCTGTAAGTACGATTCCTTGCACCTGTTCTTCATTTACCCATTCTTCTTGTTCCTCACTTATTTTCCAAGCCTTCTTGTATCTTTCATCAATATTTTATTTCATCGGAGGCTTTACCATGCTTCTATAGTCACAAGATATGTGTCCATAGTTATGGCACTTGTAACATTCAATGTCATGTGGGGCCACATAATATTTTTTGGTTTGAACAATTCTTTCATAAGCCCTACAATCTGCAACCTTATGTCCAAAGTTAGTACAATAAAAAAATGACAATAAAATAAATTTACATACTTGGAAGTGAATGATATTTTTTGTGGTGTAGTCCTTCTGAAATCCTACCTCGATTGATCAAAATCTTCTCTTTGGTTATTTCTTTCAAAATGATTGAATCTTATTTGCTCCCTGAATGTAGAAGGGATTTTGTATTTATTCATTTATAATTCTTGTTGACCATGATTCCTTTTTTGAGGACTTCTGCATAACTCCTTTGTTTTGTTTCTTTTGTCGTGGAGCTTGAACCTTCCTCGAAATGAAAATTCTTGTATCCTAGTCTAGATTTATCATTGTATGGATTTTGATTGTTGAGAATGATTTCTAACACTTCAGAACTTTCCAAGTTCTTACTAAGCTTGTTAACTTCAACTCTTAATGTCAAGAATTCCTTTTCAAGATTCTCACACTCTTTTTCTTTATCGTATGAATATCCATTACTCTTGCTTTCTCTTTCTTTCATCAAGTTGGATTTTCAAATGGATGTTTTCTTTTTTGAATGATTTTTTTTCTTCCTTTCTTTATTCAATTTAGTTAAAGCATTAATTAATTCTGCCTCGAGATCCACTTCACCTTCTTCATTTTTTTTTCTTATTTTTCATAGCCATAAAGAGTACTCTCTCTTATTCACTGTCACTTTCATCATCTTCATCAAATGAAGAACTGTCTTCTCTTGAGTAGATATTTTTCTTGAATACTTTCCTTTTATTTTTCCTATTTCTCTTTGGATATTTCTTTTCTTTCTTGGGATATTGTTCTTCATCACTATCTCACTTCTTAGCATAAGAACACTTATTTGAAAAATGACCAATTTTACCAGAATTAAAACATTTTAAAGGAAGCATACCATTTTACTTTTCAGTTCCTTTCTTCAAATTCCTTATGAAATTGGTCATTTCTTCATCCTCATTTGAATCATCTTTACAGCCACAATTTGGCTTTGACTCAACCTTTTTCTTCTTCTTTGTCCTTCTGAACGCTTTAAAATATGCTTCTTTTGTGAATGGATTTTCATGTAAAGTTCTCATTTCATAAGTTGTAAATATTCCATGCAGCTTGCCCATGCGTATCATACTTAGATATATTATTTCTTATAGTGATGAAATCTTAGGATCAAATCTCATTGGAAGAGATCTCAATACTTTTTGAACAATTATAGATTTGTCAACTTCTTCTCCCAATCCTTTAATTGAATTCATCATTTCATCAACTCGTAAAAAGAAAGATGCAATATTTTCATCTTCCTTCATCTTAAACTATTCAAATTGACCTATGTAAGTTTGAAGCTTGGCCTCCTTGCCTTTGGAATCCCCTTCATAAACATTCTGAAGTTTGTCCCAAATTTTCTTTCCATAATCACAATGCATAACCTTGACATATATTGAATCAACCAGACCATTCAGGATAACAATTTTGGCCCTCGAATTGTTTTGACTTAGTTTATTTCCATCGTTATCTATTGGATGAGTGGCAGGGTCTTTGTTTCCTTCTACTATTGATTTCCAAACATCAAATCCATGTGCTTATACATATTTTTTCATCCTTCTACTCCATAATGAATAGTTTTTTCCATCAAACTATGGTATTCCATTCTTATACATACTTTTTCTCTCCATGATCTACCTTCTATTGGTTAAATTGTTTCCTGAAGGAAATTCGCTCAGATACCAATTGTTGGAATACTAAGAGGGGGGGGTTGAATCAATATGAGCACGCTATACCACTTTTAACCAAAATAAATATTATTTCACTTTATCAACAATGTTCAACAATTTATCATCAATGTATCATCTATGATTGCATTCAATATATATTTATATCATAAGCATGTAATCATAAGAAAAAACACATCAAGAACACCGTACACTAGTATTTACATGGAAGCCCAAATGGAAGTAAACCATAGAATGATTTCTTATATATCAATAATTCATTCATAGGAAGCACCAACTTCCCAATTATCCAATTGCAACTAGCAGGAGGCTCCAACCTGAAGGAAACTACAACTCCCTGAATTCTTTGGCTCCAACGAGAAGGAGGCTACAACCCCCTATATTCTTTGGCTCCAACCGAAAGGTGGCTACAACCACCTAGTTCTCAGGATCCAACCTGAAGGAAGCTCCAACTCCCCAATTCTCTGGCTCCAAACAGAAGGAGGCTACCCCCCTTTCCTTGCCCCATCCTGTCGCCCTGAAATATAAGTGAAGACCAACTGTCACTACCACAATAACTGCCACTATCACTACCACTATTGATATCATTGCCACTATCACATCGACCTATGACCTGTCAACTTGTCTATGTATCCAACCTATCACTGTCAACCTGTCACTATATACAACTTGTCACTGATCAACCTGTCCAACCTGTCAATGTCATTGATACTCAACTAGATCCTCTCACATGGATAATACACCAAGGAAACCTCTCAACTAGATTTCAAACATCACCAACACATGCCTATACCATGCATGTACCGATATCACTGACATACCATCAAGTACAAACATGTACCATGCATCAACCTTTGCCACAACATGTACCATCAACCGTGTACCATAACAAGTGCATCAGTCATGCACCAAAGTTGCATCATCAACACATGTGCCATACCATGTGTCAACCATGCACATCAACCATGTACATCAACAATGTACTATATGAATCATTCTATAAATAAATTTATAGAGAAAATGGTAAGATGACCTATAAATAACATACCTTAGAACACATCCTCACAAGACTTCATCCTCCCTTGCAATTTTGACCTTCTCTACTTCATATTCCCTCTGAAAAATGCCTCGAATATACTTAGTTACCTCAGATAAGAATCACTTTATTTGATGTTACAAATGAACTCCTAGGTGCCTTATTTATACTATATTTGGCACCCTCTTTTTAGGGCCGTCTTGACCCAAATAAAATTCAATTTAATTTTTAATTATTATTTCATTGGAGCCAACTTTACCAACAACATCATTAATATTTATTGAAATGAGTCTGACTTGTAACTTCATTTTTTCAACAACTTTACCATTTAATTAATGACTTGAAACTGCTTAAGGGATTCTTAACCATGCTTCGGGGCTTCCAACTTCATGAGGGTATATTTCCTCAACCGTGAGGAACCATATGGCATACTACCTACCATTGGAAATGGCAAGATGAGCACTATCCATCTATGATAGTCTTACCTACAATTACATTTTCCTTCATGTTGTTATTCCTTAATCAACTCCAGGTCCCATAACCACACCTTTGGGGCCACATGTAGACTACATCAAATGTACCCAACTAACTCACCATCAATATCGATCATACAAATTTCACTCAAATATCCAACATCTTTGTACCTCTCCAAGGGTTGACATCAATCTCTAAGGGTTGACATCAATCTCCAAGATCACTATCTAAGGGTTGACATCAATGAAAACCAACTATTCAAACCAATTTTCCAAAAATCTCATTCAAGGGTCAAATATTCCATTTAGATTCTTTATGTGGTGGTTCAAGGTGTCATTAATGGATTATGAGTCTTAGAATATAAATTTATATTGTACAACCATTTTTTTCCTTCATTGACCATGGTTAAGGCCACAAGACTTGTGCCTAGCATGAAAAATCTCTTAATCATGCCCATATCCCACCAAGAGGTCAATGACCTAAATATGCATGGTGGTTTGAGGAATAGTTTAGGGACAAGGGCCATATAAGCTTCATTTTGGGCCAAACTCTTGAGAGTCATCTTTTTTGTGAAAAAACTCTTAATGGTACCCATAACCCACTCAAGGACAAAGGTATTTTCTAGAGGGTTTTTTGGTGTTTTAAGGAATACTTTATGTTCTATAAGAACTGTGAGATTCATTCAAGAATGGGGATCTTATTTTCCTCCCCTATTGTGGTTAAGGCCTTGAGACCCATCCTTACTACACAAAAAATCCTAATGGAATCCCTATCCCTATCGTACACAAAAGATCTTTTTTAGAGGTTTTGTGTTATGGTTCAAGGCATTGATCCTTGAACATTAGACATAGAATCTTTGTTTAGGAAATAATTCCCAATATTTCCCCCCCAACCATTGTTAAGGCCTCAATACTCATCCATGATCCACAAAACATTGTAATGGTACCCATATCTCACTCGAAGGACAATGATCCCCTATAGAGAACATGTTACATAGATTGTAGCATTGTTTATGGTCCTTGGTTCTTAAAGGATTCATATAGGACTAAAGGGCCTTATTTTTGTCCCTTAACCATGTCCAATTCCTTAAGACCTATCCCTACCATGCAAGGCCTCATAATGGTACATGTATTCCACTTGAAGGCAGTACATGTATTTCACTTAGAGGACAAATATAACCTCTAAAGGGATTGTTTTGTGGTTTGATGTCATTTTCACTACTAATTAGACCTAGAGATTTATTTATGGTGTAAGGCTCTTATTTTCCTCCCTTAACTATGGTCAAGGCCTTGGCAACCATCCCTATTGCACAAAAACTCTTGATCGTGTCTATATCCCACTTGTATGTCAAAGATCCACTTTAAATGGTCTATGATGTGGTTTGAGGTCTTAATCATGTCCAATTAGCTCAGGAATCTTAATTTAGGGCCTAATTATATCAATTTCTCCCCCAATAATGGTGTAACACCAACCCCTAGTGCACAAAACATTATATTGACACTCATATCCCACTCTATGGATATTAATATTCTATACAAGGCTTGTTTTGTGGTTTATGGTCTTATTCATGGCCCTTGGCCTCTAGAAGATTCATCTAGGGCCTTAGGAACTTATTTCCTCCCACACTCATTAGCAAGGCCTTAAGACACATCCCTACTATCCAATGCATTATAAGAGCAACCATATTCCACTTGGAGGTTGAGTATCCCTTTTAAAGGGTTTGCGTAGTGATTTGAAGCCTTTTTCATGGCCCATGAGCTCTAGAAGCTTCATTTAAAACCTAATTCCCACGTTCTCCTCCCCTTACAATGGTCAAGTCCCTAAAACCCATCCCTTATGTGAAAAACCCCCTAAGAGCACCCATATTACCATTGGAGGCCAAGTATCCCATTAGAGGGACTATGTGGTGAGACATTCATTCCCTATTCTTTTGAAAATAAGAAATTATCTAGATGTAAAAACATAAAAATATCATAACATAAACATGTATATGTCTTCAAGATATTTCCAATGAGCTAAAAAACACCAAAAATGGATGGAAGTGTACAAAGTTATGGAAAATTTGCTAAAATAATGTTTTTATATTTAACATAATGCACATATGTTTTGGAATGCACACACATTATTAGTGCATGCACATTATATAATGTGTCCACATTATCTAAATTCATTTTCTTTCCAACATGAAAATTTATACTCACCCACATGTTCATTGAACTGGATGGATTGGATTTAGGTTTGGTATGAATATCCTGGTGGTTTGGATTGCAAACACAACAAAACCTGCATTTTTCAAAATGCCTCTTAATATCTCCATTTTTCACCTTGTTTTTAAATAGGCTACACAAATCCATCACCAATGAAGCTACACATACATATAGATCTCACTATGCAAATTCCAAATAAATAATTTATTAAAAAGACAATATTGTTTACTATTTTTAATTTATTTGTGTCTTGACATATTTAAAAATATTAAAATCTAGACATCTTTTGTTCATGTTATAACTTTTTATCACCTTAAATATATGTTTACCCATTTAAAAATTATATATATGTTTCACTAGTATAGACTGAGAACTATTGTATTTGAAAAGAAAAAATGTTTGATTATGTTAAGACACTGAAACCTTGCATTAATGCATGACCTCATAATTTCAAGGCTATAATGACTTTCATATATATATATATAGATAGATAGATAGATAGATAGATAGATAGATAGATAGATAGATAGGCGCTGGCACAAACATTTTACTTATCGCCTACGTAGGTTCTTATCTTCTGTTTTCAATACCTAGCCTCCAGAGATGAAACACCTGTAAAGGAACAACAATCATAAAGGGAACGACAGTTGTTCTATTCAAAGGAACAACACAACCTGCAAAAGGAACACCAATCGGAACAAAAGGAACAATAGTCGTTACATTGGGCCAAACTAATGTTGAATTAATTGCATTGTAGTATTTACCCAACTATCTAAT
>JZKD02S2069478.1:27467-42300 GCA_000966675.3 Picea glauca | reverse complement strand
AAGAGCGTTAGCAACCAAAATCTGAACGATATAATGATAGAAACGGAAATGGAAAGGCTTATGAAGTTTTAAGTGAGCAATGAAGGTAGATTCTTGCTCGAATCTATCCCAACAATGCTCTTGAGACAACCTGCAAACTTCGAATAAAACGTGAGACAAGAATAGATAATGTATTGCATGCACTAATAACACAACAAAGTTTATATCATTAGCAAATGCAAAACATACAGGCCAATAACTACATTATTGCTAAACCTAGCTAAGCAAACAAAATTTACCCAAGCATATATTCAATATTCCACAAAAAACATTCAAAGAAAGAACAAGATCACCTCATAATGGAATGGAACACCAAGACAAAATCTCGTACTCCACGATTCCTCCAAAACTTTTCTCTATTACCAAAGGAAGAGGTTGTAGCAACAAAATTGTTCCAAGCTCTCTAAGAACAAATGAAATGGAAGCAAGATGAACAATGAGAGAGAGAGAGAGATGGTAAGAAAATGGTAGCATAACAATACTCAAGAGAATGGTGAGAAATGAGTGAGGGAGGGGTTCTATTTATACAATGAGAGGCAAAGTGACCCCTCTTGGATCTTTGCCAAATGTTAGGACCCAAGCCAAAGATGAGATCCAAGGATGGAGGGCGCAAGCTTTTAGGTTTAGACTGGATTAGTAAGTGGATGTGTGGAGGAGTGTGCTGGACACACTCTAAAGGTGATGTGGGAAAGCTAGGAAGGGCGCACCTCATGAGGGAGGGGCCCACGACTTGCTTTAATGCAAGTTTTCACTTTTTCCAAGAGAGGGGGCGCAAATTCCAATGGGGGTGTGAGCTTTTGAGTGAGAGGTGGGTCCAAGGGGTATGTAAAGGTTGGGAAAGGGGTTGGGTAGGTTAGGGTATGTCTCTCTCATCATTATCCACCTTTACTTTACTCCATTTACTCAATTATTACAAAATTGACATTTTTCCTATGTCATGGTTTAGCAATTAAAATCGCTTTTTTTTCTAACCAAGATTCCTTGTGGACAAACACCTAGCAAAAGTTGTCCGACTGAGCTGAAACTTGGTCCAAGGGTGTAGGGGGTGTCATTCCATTTCTTTTGAGTACAAATACCCCTATCAAAAGTCCAAGGACTTAGTTTTTACAATATTTATTAAAAATTAATTAATTAATTAATTAAATTTCCAACCTTAGGAAATTTTATTTAATTAAAAAAAACCTATCTAGACTCGAAGAAATTCCGCAAAACTTTTTGAGCTGTCTTACATGGTCATTTACATCATTCTAAACACTAGCCACTAGAGGATGAATCCATTAGGACGCCTTTCACCACTTTGGAGGATTTATTAATAGTGGGAGTGAAAAACTCAAGGGAAATTAAGAAGGCTGGTTAGGCCAAATTAATAACCTGAGGATAAAAACACTCAGTGAAAGGAACTTTCCTAATGAAGAAATCCTAAGGTAACTGACCTAACTATGATCCATGCAAACCTATTACATTATTATCCCACGCAGGGGAGCGAAAATTCCATTTACAAAAATGTGTGCTGGAGGCAAAAATTGCCCTGTAGAACCAAATAATCTCTGACTTGGTAGCATCTGATGATGCATATCTTCATGGTACATGGAGTTGACCCCCTAGTTGAATAGGTGGTCAATAGACACTATGCTCAATGATGAGCCGGTCTGAAGAAATATCAATAAGTCGATATCCCTTCACACCGTCGGGGTATCCAACAAAAATGCACTCAGTGTTCTGTGGATCAAGTGCCTTCCTCTTTTCAGAGGGAATCTTGGCCCATGCACATGAACCAAAAATGCGAAAGTGGGTCACTTCCGGTTTGAGGCCGCTCCAAGCCTCATAGGGGGTCTTGTCCTTGACAGATCTATGGGGATATCTGTTTTGGATGTATGTTGCACAATTAAGTGCTTCGACCCATAGTCTCTGTGGAAGTGACTTTGCATGCAACATGCAAGATGCCATCTCCTTTAGAGATCTGTTTTTCCGCTCAGCAACTTCGTTTTGTTGTGGAGTATAGGGAACTGTGTGCTGCAACTGAATCCCTGCCTCATGGCAAAGATTATGGATCTCATGATTTACATACTCTTCTCCGTTATCAGTTCGGAGAACTTTGATCTTCTTTTCAGACTGTGTCTCAACCAAGGTTTTAAAATCTTTGAGGTGTTGAAAGACCTCAGATTTTTCCCTGAGAAAGTAGATCCATGTAAAACGTGAGAAATCATCAACAAAAATGAGAACAAACCTTGCTTTGCTGATCGATGGATGCGGAAAAGGACCCATAAGGTCACTGTGGATCAGATCTAAAGGTGCGGAGGCTCTCTGAGACTTTCTCTTGTCGAATTTCTCTTGAGGGTGTTTCCCAAGAACACATCCCTCACACACTCCCTTGGAGAAATGGATGTCTGGTAGACCATCAACCAATTTTTGCTTGCTAAGCTGTTGCATGTATTCGAAATTCAAATGTCCAAACCTTTCGGGCCATATCCTACTACTTTCATCAGCATGAGTAAGCAGTAAAGCAGAATTAGGTTCAATGAATTCAGAAAAAGTATACAATCTAGATTGGCCTCACCGGTAGCAACCCTGGAGTTGGTTTGCATGTTGTAGATGTCCACGGAATTTGGTGTGAATATGACTTTCTTTCCGGTGTCGGAATTTGTCACTTGATAGACGGAGAGAAGGTTGACAGAAAGTTTCGGAACGTGCAACACATTCTTGAAGCTTCTGTTGGTGAGTTCAATCCTTCCTTTGCCGGTGACTTCGACATAAGAGTTGTCCCCCATCAGAATAGGAGGACCTTTGCATGCATCCAAAAAAGAATATATTGCTTTTGAGGCAACCATGGGATGTGATGCTCCTGAATCAACGATCCAAGCATCGGGGGAGGAGTTGATGGCGATCAAGGCATGACTAGAATTGCCTTTCTTGGAATTCGGATCTTCTGGCTTCTTCTTCTTGGCACCCTCGGGGATGCGATCTCCAAGGTTGTTTTGCTGAAGTATTTGAGACATTAGATCTATTTGTTTTTGCATGCATGTGGATTCCGAATGGAATCCTTTGTGACAGTACGTGCATTTCTCCCATTTTCTTCCCTTTTCCCCTTTGGATTTGGAGGCATCGGTGAAGGGTTTTGTGTATCCTTCCTTCTTCGGATGTGCATGAGCTTTCCGTTTATCTTTATCTTTAGATTTCTGATATTTGTGGCTGCCATCATGCACAATGAGTGCATGCGCCCTTGGGCTTTTGATTGTGCCCATGTTGATGAGCTTGGTTTGCTCTTGTGTCAAGGATTCGATAAAGTCCTCAAGAGAAGGCATCTTCCAGGTGGCTCCATAGGCGAATCTGACAGTATGGAATGTGGATACGAATACAGAGAATTCAGGACCAAGCTTGGAGAGAATGGTGAGAACCATTTGTTTCTCCTCCTTCGATTTATCAACCCCGCAAGCTTTGAGTTGCGACAGTAAATCCTTGAATTTTGTAAAAAAATCTTGGATATTCTCGAAGCTTTTTGGATCCAATGTGAGCAGCTCTACCTCCAGCATGTGTCCCCTCGTCTCATCCTGTTTTCCAAAGAGCCCTTCCAAGGTGGTCCAGGCTTCATTGGGAGTCTTATAGGAAGATATGTGAAAAAGGAGATCAGGAGAAATAAGACTGCAAATTGTTTCGAGTGCCTCATCCATGCGATTTAATTTCTTGTATTTTTCTATGGCTGATGTTGGTTTTGTATCTGTATTCAAGGTTAATCTGTACAACCCTCTGGTTCGGAGATGTATGTCTATTTTCTCCTTCCATGCAAAATAGTTGTAAGGTGTAAGAATGAATTCTTTTTGGAAATCCATCTTTCCGCTGTCTTCAATCTTTTGTACCTGCAAAAATTTTTGGTGTATCTTTTGCTTAGCAGTCTGTCGGCTCTGATACCATGTAAATGTGTTGAACCTGCACATAATAGATCTAGCTAAACAATAATACACACATTTACAAAGAGAATTTGAGAAAGAAGAAGAAGGAGAGAAAGAATGAAAAAATTCCCATTAACCGTTGTGAATAATGAATAATTTACACATGATATACTTTGTATAACTCAATGAGTGTGAACTGGAGGAGAACCAATGCACCATAGTGGTGGTCTAGAGTGATCTGAACACACACCAGCAATTACGGGAGTGAACTGCCACCTAGTCTAGTCTCTCAGGCAGTTACGGGAGTGAACTGCCACCTAGTTGAGTTAACTAGTCAACTAGTCTCCAGTTAACTGACTGAACAGAGAGTAGTGANAAGCAAGATGAACAATGAGAGAGAGAGAGAGATGGTAAGAAAATGGTAGCATAACAATACTCAAGAGAATGGTGAGAAATGAGTGAGTGAGGGGTTCTATTTATACAATGAGAGGTAAAGTGACCCCTCTTGGATCTTTGCCAAATGTCAGAACCCAAGCCAAAGATGAGATCCAAGGATGGAGGGTGCAAGCTTTTAGGTTTAGACTGGATTAGTAAGTGGATGTGTGGAGGAGTGTGCTGGACACACTCTAAAGGTGATGTGGGAAAGCTAGGAAGGGCACACCTCATGAGGGAGGGGCCCACGACTTGCTTTAATGCAAGTTTCCACTTTTTCCAAGAGAGGGGGCACAAATCCCAATGGGGGTGTGGGCTTTTGAGTGAGAGGTGGGTCCAAGGGGTATGTAAAGGTTGGGAAAGGGGTTGGGTAGGTTAGGGTATGTCTCTCTCATCATTATCCACCTTTACTTTACTCCATTTACTCAATTATTACAAAATTGACATTTTTCTTATGTCATGGTTTAGCAATTAAAATCGCTTTTTTTCCGACCAAGACTCCTTGTGGACGAACACCTAGCAAAAGTTGTCCGACTGAGCTGAAACTTGGTCCAAGGGTGTAGGGGGTGTCATTCCATTTCTTTTGAGCACAAATACCCCTATCAAAAGCCTAAGGACTTAGTTTTTACAATATTTATCAAAAATTAATTAAATTTCCAACCTTAGGAAATTTTATTTAATTAAAAAAAACCTATCTAGACTTGACGAAATTCCGCAAAACTTTTTGAGCTGTCTTACATGGTCATTTACATCATTCTAAACACTAGCCACTAGAGGATGAATCCATTAGGACGCCTTTCACGACTTTGGAGGATTTATTAATAGTGGGAGTGAAAAACTCAAGGGAAATTAATAAGGCTGGTTAGGCCAAATTAATAACCTGAGGATAAAAACACTCAGTGAAAGGAACTCTCCTAATGAAGAAATCCTAAGGTAACTGACCTAACTATGATCCATGCAGACCTATTACATTATTATCCCACGCAGGGGAGCGAAAATTCCATTTACAAAAATGTGTGCTGGAGGCAAAAATTGTTCTGTAGAACCAAATAATCTTTGACTTGGTAGCATCTGATGATGCATATCTTCATGGTACATGGAGTTGACCCCCTAGTTGAATAGGTGGTCAATAGACACTACGCTCAATGATGAGCCGGTTCGAGGAAATATCAATAAGCTGATATCCCTTCACACCGTCGGGGTATTCAACAAAAATGCACTCAGTGTTCTGTGGATCAAGTGCCTTCCTCTTTTCAGAGGGAATCCTGGCCCATGCACATGAACCGAAAATGCGAAAGTGGGTCACTTCCGGTTTGAGGCCGCTCTAAGCCTTATAGGGGGTCTTGTCCTTGACACATCTATGGAGATATCTGTTTTGGATGTATGTTGCACAATTAAGTGCTTCGACCCATAGTCTCTGTGGAAGTGACTTTGCATGCAACATGCAAGATGCCATCTCCTTTAGAGATCTGTTTTTCCACTCAGCAACTTCGTTTTGCTGCGTAGTATAGGGAACTGTGTGCTACAACTGAATCCCTGCCTCATGGCAAAGATTATGGATCTCATGATTTACATACTCTTCCCCGTTATCAGTTCGGAGAACTTTGATCTTCTTTTCAGACTGTGTCTCAACCAAGGTTTTGAAATCTTTGAGGTGTTGAAAGACCTCAGATTTTTCCCTTAGAAAGTAGATCCATGTAAAACGTGAGAAATCATCAACAAAAATGAGAACAAACCTTGCTTTGCTGATCGATGGATGCGGAAAAGGAGCCATAAGGTCACCGTGGATCAGATCTAAAGGTGCGGAGGCTCTCTAAGACTTTGTTTCCGGTGTCGGAATTTGTCACTTGATACACGGAGAGAAGGTTGACAGAAAGTTTCGGAACGTGCAACACATTCTTGAAGCTTCTGTTGGTGAGTTCAATCCTTCCTTTGTCGATGACTTCAACATAAGAGTTGTCCCCCATCAGAATAGGAGGACCTTTGCACGCATCCAAAAAAGAATATACTGCTTTTGAGGCAACCATGTGATGTGATGCTCCTGAATCAACGATCCAAGCATCGGGAGAGGAGTTGATGGCGATCAAGGCATGACTAGAATTGCCTTTCTTGGAATTCGGATTTTCTGGCTTCTTCTTCTTGGCACCCTCGGGGATGCGATCTCCAAGGTTGTTTTGCTGAAGTATTTGAGACATTAGATCTATTTGTTTTTGCATGCATGTGGATTCCGAATGGAATCCTTTGTGACAGTACGTGCATTTCTCCCATTTTCTTCCCTTTTCCCCTTTGGATTTGGAGGCATCGGTGAAGGGTTTTGTGTATCCTTCCTTCTTCGGATGTGCATGAGCTTTCCGTTTATCTTTATCTTTAGATTTCTGATATTTGTGGCTGCCATCATGCACAATGAGTGCATGCGCCCTTGGGCTTTTGATTGTGCCCATGTTGATGAGCTTGGTTTGCTCTTGTGTCAAGGATTCGATAAAGTCCTCAAGAGAAGGCATCTTCCAGGTGGCTCCATAGGCGAATCTGACAGTATGGAATGTGTTTACGAATACAGAGAATTCAGGACCAAGCTTGGAGAGAATGGTGAGAACCATTTGTTTCTCCTCTTTCGATTTATCAACCCCGCAAGCTTTGAGCTGCGACAGTAAATCCTTGAATTTTGTAAAAAAATCTTGGATATCCTTGAAGCTTTTTGGATCCAATGTGAGCAGCTCTACCTCCAACATGTGTCCCCTCATCTCATCCTGTTTTCCAAAGAGCCCTTCCAAGGTGGTCCAGGCTTCATTGGGAGTCTTACAGGAAGATATGTGAAAAAGGATATCGGGAGAAATAAGACTGCAAATTGTTTCGAGTGCCTCATCCATGCGATTTAAGTACTTGTATTTTTCTATGGCTGATGTTGGTTTTGTATCTGTATTCAAGGTTAACCTGTACAACCCTCTGGTTCGGAGATGTATGGTTATTTTCTCCTTCCATGCAAAATAGTTGTAAGGTGTAGGAATGAATTCTTTTTGGAAATCCATCTTTCCGCTGTCTTCAATCTTTTGTACTTGCAAAAATTTTTGGTGTATCTTTTGCTTAGCAGTCTGTCGGCTCTGATACCATGTAAATGTGTTGAACCTGCACATAATAAATCTAGCTAAACAATAATACACACATTTACAGAGAGAATTTGAGAAAGAAGAAGGAGAGAAAGAATGAAAAAATTCCCATTAACCGTTGTGAATAATGAATAATTTACACATGATATACTTTGTATAACTCAATGAGTGCAAACTGGAGGAGAACCAATGCGCCATAGTGGTGGTCTAGAGTGATTTGGACACACACCAACAATTACGGGAGTGAACTGCCACCTAGTCTAGTCTCTCAGGCAGTTACGGGAGTGAANTGGAATATTCTCCCCTAAAATATAGGAGACTGGATAATGACTAATTATGACTAATAAACAAGGAAAAACCTTAGGAAAAAGAAATCCTAGGTGTGTGTGAAGTAACTCCAACAAAGAATCAATTCCACTCCACAATAAATCTGCTAATGGCGATAAAACAATCGATTTCCCATCCTTAACTTGATGGAAGATGATGAATTTCTCCTTTACTCCCAATCCCTTGCTTTTGCTTTTCGAAATGGGGGAAATATTAAAAATCAGATTGTATAACCCCCTTTTTGCAGCATGGGGATATTTTATATTGACTCATGATAAATTGCCAATATATTGTGATATCTTCAAAAGAAAATATATTACCATATAGCAAGAAAATATTGCGATATAGTCAAAAGTCTGAAAATGCCATGATATTTTGGGCGATACTGTCAGTGAGCTGAAAAAATCGTGATGTTTCTGATATATCTCCAATATTTTCTACTATGTTGAAAAAGCATGCTGCTAATTTTGGAGAGGGTGCTTTTTCCANGAATATTCTCCCCTAAAATATAGGAGACTGGATAATGACTAATTATGACTAATAAACAAGGAAAAACCTTAGGAAAAAGAAATCCTAGGTGTGTGTGAAGTAACTCCAACAGAGAATCAATCTCACTCCACAATAAATCTACTAATGGCGATAAAACAATCGATTTCCCATCCTTAACTTGATGGAAGATGATGAATTTCTCCTTTACTCTCAATCCCTTGCTTTTGCTTTTCGAAATGGGGGAAAAATTAAAAATCAGATTGTATAACCCCCTTTTTGCAGCATGGGGATATTTTATATTGACTCATGATAAATTGCCAATATATTGTGATATCTTCAAAAGAAAATATATCACCATATAGCAAGAAAATATTGCGATATATTCGAAAGTCTGAAAATGCCATGATATTTTGGGCGATATTGTCAGTGAGCTGAAAAAATCGTGATGTTTCCGATATATCTCCAATATTTTCTACTATGTTGAAAAAGCATGCTGCTAATTTTGGAAAGGGTGCTTTTTCCAGTTTTAGAAAAAATAGTTCTGCTACTTTTAGAAACACAGTTCTATTGTTAGAAAAGCAGGTTGGTAATTTTAGAGGTGGCTATTTAAAAAATAACAGGTTTCTAATTCTGGAGAGGGTGCCTTTGCAATTTTTCGAAAATCAGTGTTCCTACTTTTAGAAAAATAGTTTTCCTATTCCTAGAAAAGCATTGTGGATATTTAAAAAAAACATGCTGCTTTTATTGGATGATGATTGATACTTATGGAAAAGCAAAGTGTTGATATTTTTAGATGCTGATATTTTGGGGAAAACAAGTCATCTATTTCAAGAAAAACATATCCAATTTGGAACAAATCTTCAAGCATAAAAAGGAGAGCAAGGAAGCAATTCAAGTTATCCTCGGGGCAGGCTTGATTCAAAATTGTATTAAAACCTACGTACTTTGATACATTTGATTAGTAGTGGAAGAATGTTTGGTTTTTGAAGATTATTAATTGTTGAGATTCATTCAAAGCAGAATGTTCTCTTTGCTTGGTTGATTCAGATTTTAGGGCTTTTAAATTAGCAAGATTTGGTTCTGGATTGCCTTTCTGATTTTCTTCTTTCTGCCTTTCTCCACTGCCCATCTGGATTTGGCACTGATCATATAAAAAACATATTTAATGGTTATATATTATGCAAATCTATTTGCTGATTTTCAAGATCAATTTGCAGACTTGAAGAATCTCAGTTGGGATACCTCCTATTACAACACAATCTATCACCCCTGTATGATGTAAAATCCCAAGCATCAAGGGGCTAGTTTGTGCTACTTGGGAAGGCTACCCATTGTCATCTTAGTAGCTCTTCCTCACACTTTTGGTTGGCTCTTCCCCAACCCAAGGGGGGCTTCCATAAAGATAGGATTGCTAAGGCTATAGAGTGGAGGCTCAAGGTGATTTTGTGAAGAGTTAGCCTAAGAAAAACAAATGGTTGTAGTAGAAGTGGAATAAATGGTGTGGGAAAGGAATATGAAGGTAGAAACACCTAGACCAAGTGTCAATCCATATATGGACTAAAATAGAGTCAAAGTGGTATGAATCCAAGAGGGCGAGTGCATGGATGTGTAAGACAAAATAGGGCTGCTATGCATGCCACAAATAAGCTTTAGCTTGCTGAAATTGATGAAGAAAATTATCCTTGGAGAGCTACGGGTGCTACTCTAAAACAAAGCCACGAAGGTGATGTTGTATTAATTCAAGCAACAACTTGGTTTGTTAGATGCAAGTTAATGTAATAGCAATGAATATAAGAGGAATGGAATTCTCACATTACATTATCCAAATGGTAGAAACACCATTACAAGGCCTTCATGATTAGTTACAAAGGTTTCCAACAAAATAAACATGTGAAAGAATTGCATAAATAAAGCCTCACATAAGATAGATGCAGTACCTCCAATATTCCATTAAGCTTGCCAAATGAAGTACAATGTAGCCCAAGGGGAGAGCTCCTCAATCCCCAAATTCCCAACCATGTAAAATGAGGGAGTGTAGAAATTTAATGACAAAATCAACATGCACTATATTCTGTCATACACTTAACAACCTAGAGATAACTGTCATTTATGAACTCTGAAATGTATAAACCCACATTCATAAATTATTATGAGCAAAAATACACATTGCCAAACACTTTTATAGTGGAATAAACACAATGAACAACAATTACACGTCCATGTAATACTCAGAAATTTAGGCAACCAGCCAGGGAAAACCCCAATGTGGGGAAACCCAAAGAGAGAGAGATTTTATTAGCTTCAGGAAAGTTATATCAGCAGCAAGATTACATTTAGAGCCAAGAGAAAACCACTTACAGCATCCAAACTGTCCCTCCAAAAATCTGCCTTGAAAATTGTGCCAAGTCTGTATTGCTGTACGACCCAACTAGAAAACAACACCTCGAAAATCGTGCCAATCTGTTGCTGTATGGCCTATTCTGTATGACTTCCCTTCAACAACAAATACCCTCAAGCTGCCTCGATTTTCATGCCTTTCTTGCCTTGAAAAATGTGCCCACTTCTCTGTTGTACGAACTGTACGGATCCGTACAATACGACCTCTCACACAACAATAAATTTCAGCATACACAAAACAAAGTTTTGCCTTGGGAAATGTGCCCAAGATCTCTTGGAAAATATGCCCAGCTTGTTGCCCTTTCCTCTTCTCCTCAAAGCTTTCTCGGAAATCTCTCAATCTCTTCTTCTCTTGTGTCTTGCACACTACCCAATGCATTTTCTTATAATTCGAAAACGACCTTTCACCTTCCAAGTGTCTTCTCACCTTCCTCATCCCTAATTCCAAAGGCGAAAATCTAATCTTGCCTTTACATGATCAAGGGACATGATTCATTCCCTCCAAAATAAATCATTTAAAATATTAAAGTACAATTTCACTTTATAACATAAGTGCACTTTATGAAATAAAGTCACTTTCATATTAGAAGGTACACTTAATAAAAAGTCACTTACATAAAAGAACCACTTTATTACAACTTTATAAAAACCCATTACAAAGTCAAGTGTCTAGTAGTGCAAATATAAGGTTACTTCTGCATACAAGACAAAACATGCGGAGTACCTCCCGAGCTATAAAAGCTAACACTCCCTCTTAGCGAGGGATATACTCGCTGCCATCACCATCATCCGGTCCCATCACACTGTTCGCAGTAGGATCTCCCTTTGAACCTAGAGCCAACCTCAACACCTGCACAGAACTCGAACCAGAATACCTCCTCCTGACAGCTACCCTGAACCCGTAGCTCCTAGGAGAATCCACTCCACCCTGAGCATCGGTTCGATCACACCAGCTGAGCCTCCTGCCGATGCTCAGTAGAGACTCCCTTTCTTCTCTCAGAATGCAAGACTGAATCCTTGGGCCCACTGCAGTCTCAGGAGCCTCCTCCTCATCCGACGCTGAAGCAGAACCTGAAGGTTGTCCTCGCAACATGTACAACCTGTCCACCCGATCACCAATCAATTGTAGTTCAATCGGGTCCACTCCCTCCCTATAGATAAATACATGTCCCCTCCTGAACAATGTACAATATCCAACATCGTCCAAGGTTGAGACTGAGAGCAAGTTAACCCTCAACCCTGGAACAAAGAGAACTCCATCAACCTCCAGGAGTCCCCCATACTCGAGTCAGAATCTAACCCTTTCAACTCCACATACAGCTCGTGCCATACCTCCTTCACTCTTCACCAGTCGGTCAAGACCTGTCTCTGTGATAATAAGGAATGCTCGCCAAATTCCCGTCATGTGACAAGGGGCTCCACTGTCAACAATCCATCTGTTATCACCCCCAAATCCTCCACTACTGACACTGGATACTAGAGTGACCAAAGAAAATTCCTTATCAAACTTGGATGAAAAGTCCTTCATAGTTGCTGTAGCAGCTGTATCAGGCCCCTCCTGTTTCTTCTTCTTCTTCTTCTTCCTCTTAGGACACTGAGAAGCAAGGTGCCCCAACTGGTTATAACAGTAACATCTAACTTTACTCAAGTCCCTCCCGAAATTTCCTTTCTTCTTCCCCTTGCCCTTTGCAACAAGAGCAACATTCTCTTCATCAACTCCATCTCCCTTCTGTCCACTGTTCTGAGATCTTTCCCAGATCTCCTCCTGAGTGAAATCATCCCACAGTCTGCTCCAATCTGGAAGATGCTCACGACCCACCACACACTTTACGAAGACTTCCCATTCCTTGGTGAAGCCTTTCAAGGCTATCCTCACCAACTTTGAATCCGATATGACCTCCCTAACTGCATCCACCTCATCTTTCACTTGAGCTACCCGAGTAAGATAAGAAGACACACTCTCCCCCTTACCCATCTTGGTATCATGTAGTTTATCCTTAAAGGCAATCTTCCGGTTTTCATTCTTCGCCTCGTACAAGTTTTTAAGTGCATCCCACATCTCTTTAGCTGTCTTCTTCTTAGCCAAATGAGGGATAAGGTGGTCCTTCACCCCATCCAGAATAAGACTCTGAGCTTTAGCCTCCTTTACCTCATGTAAATCCAAAGCTATAGGGTTTGTTGATGGAACAACAACTATGGTGCTGGCAAAGCTCCAAATTTTGTTCTCCCTGAGAATAGCCGACATCCTAACTTTCCATTGCAAATAGTTGGAAATCCCATCCATTCGGTCCTCATACCTAATGCAAACAACCATCTCCCTATCAACTGTTCAATGGAAAACAAACAATCAAGTTTCCCCCCTTCAAATCTTGCCCAAAAACCTCATTGCTCACTGTCACTCAGAGCCCAAGCTCTGATACCATGTAGAAATTTAATGACAAAATCAGCATGCACTATATTCTGTCATACACTTAGCAACCTAGAGATAACTGTCATTTATGAACTCTGAAATGTATAAACCCACATTCAAAAATTATTATGAGCAAAAATACACATTGCCAAGCACTTTTGCAGCGGAATAAACACAATGAACAACAATTACACATCCATGTAATACTCAGAGATTTAGGCAACCAGCTAGATTACATTTACAGCCAAGAGAAAATCACTTACAACACCCAAACTATCCTTTCAAAAATCTGCCTTGAAAATCGTGCCAAGTCCGTACTGCTGTACGACCCACCCAAAAAAAAACACCTCGAAAATCGTGCCGATCTGTTGTTGTACAACATGTTCTGTACGACTACCCTTCAACAACAAATACCCTCAAGCTGCTTCGATTTCTGTGCCTTCCTTGCCTCGAAAAACGTGCCCACTTTTTTGTTGTACAGACTCTATGGATCCGTACAGTACAGCCTCTCACACAACAATAAATTTCAGCACACACAAAACCGAGTTTTGCCTTGGGAAATGTGCCCAAGATCTCTTGGAAAATGCATCTAGCTTGCTGCCCTTTCCACTTCTCCTCAATGCTCTCTCGGAAATCTCTCAATCTCTTCTTCTCTTGTGTCTTGCACACTATCCAATGCATTCTCTTATAATTCGAAAATGACCTTTCACCTTCCAAGTGTCTTTTCACCTTCCTCATGTTAAATTTTGAGCTTGATTTCTTAAGCGGATTATTTCTTTGAATTCTTCAACACTTCGATTCCAGCTTAATACATTTCAACAATATAGAATCATAACTGAATAACAATAATCATGTAGATATGTAAGCATGCACATCAACAACATATATACCATGGGGAAACCTTGTACATGGAGAAAAACTCCAACAAACGATATTCTTTTATTGCATTAATAATGTAAGATCACTTACAAACATTCACCATGAAAACTCTGCTCTTAAAGAGCTTGCCAAGTTGACCATGACCTGACAGAGAACTAAGAGACCTTGTTGATATAGACGTATCCGAGTTGCTTTCAAAGACTGAGATGTATCAGCTTTGATATAGGTTGTTGAAGCTGCCTCTAATTGATTGTTATGTGCCTCTGATATGCTGTCTCTAAATGTTGTTATTACAGCACACTTATGCACCTTTTATGCTGCCTCTATATGCTGTTATTACAACACTGTTATGTGCCTTTTATGCTGCCTCTATATGCTTTTATGACATCACTGTTATGCGCCTTTATACTGCCTCTATATGCTGTTGTGACAGCTCTGTTATGCGCCTTTATATGCTGCCTCTGTATGCTGTTATGACAGCACTGTTTTGCGCCTTTATACTGCCTCTATATGCTGCTATGACAAGACTGTTATGTGCCTTTATATGCTTCCTCTGTATGCTGTTATGACAACACTGTTATGCACCTTTATACTGCCTCTATATGCTGCTATGACAGCACTATTATGCGCCTTTATATGCTGTTATGACAACACTGTTATGCGCCTTTATACTGCCTCTATATGCTGCTATGACAACATTGTTATGCGCCTTTATATGCTGCCTCTATATGTTGATATGCGCCTCTATATGCTATCTCTACATTCACCCTTACCCTGCATAACCATTGTGTGGAAGAGAGGGGTCGACCTCTGCTTATAAAGGAGTGAAGAGGAGAAGTAGATGGCGTGAATTAGGAACTTGTTTGCAT
>JZKD02S2069467.1:18698-30828 GCA_000966675.3 Picea glauca | reverse complement strand
TATATTCAAAGGTTTCAATGATCAAAAGTGACACATACCATGATACCTGGACCAATTACCTCATGGAGCAAGAACCTCTTATGATACAGGACCAAGCCAATGGTGATGGATGTTGTTGTTGCTGACAAGACAAAGACAATGGAAGAAGAAAAGGTGGGCCCTCCAGGGCCATGCTCAGGTCAATCCTGCTCTCAGTACTCCATGTCTAGGACCTGTGGGCCTCGAGACATGATCTCCTAGTTATCCCTGAAAAGTGGGGATAACACTCCCAACACCACATCTGTGTCAAATAGGTCAACCACATAAAATGTCTCACTGTGTTGTTGCCTAACTTTATCTCCAAGTCTGGAACTCTGTCTAGACACTCCACTGTGTGGCCATCTGCTATTGCAACATCAAACCCCTCAAATTCCTTTGTTTGAACTTTGAAGTGCTCGTCTCGATACCAGTGAAGCGGAGATAAAGTTGTGAGTGGCCCCACCATCTATCAGGGCGATTGCCCGTTGCCCCTAAATAGTCCCCCTGATCTGGAGGGTATCATACCTGGGAACACCAGAAAGGGTCGCTATGACTCCTCCCTTTGCTGGTTTCTGTCTGTTAGCCTACTCAAGCGGTTGTGGAACTACCAGAGGGTGGGCTCCTGCCGATGTCGGTGGTCTACGTGGAGGTTGCTCCTCTGCCTGTGTTGACTCCTCCTCTGAGCTAGCGGATCCACTGCCATGCTCCTCCTGCTCACTGTCCACACTATCTGCTGCCACCTCAATATAATGAATCTCTCCCTTGCCCATGCACCTGTGGCCTGGGACCCAAGGGTCTCTGCAGTTGAAGCAAAACTTCTTCCTCATAAGCTCTCGCCTCGTCTCATCATCCAGCTTCTCCTTGCCCTTCCATTGTCTCTAGAATGGCTTTTTGTCTCGATCTTTCTGGGGTATGAAGGGTTTGGAAAAGGGTTTAGTCTTTGGCACTGAGTCTGCCAAATCTAGAGTGCGTAGGATGGCATCCTGCAAGGTGGGCGGCCTGTATGCCTTCACCCATCCTCTCAAAGGCTCTATGAGCCCCTCTGTGAATAGCATGATCAGCCAGGGCTCTGATATATCTCTCACTACCACGGCTACCCGCTAAAACTCCGTGATGAATGCCTCTATTGTGCCAGTTTGTCTCAACTGGGCTAGATCCCTGAAGTGGATCTCGGGATCCCTCCTGTCAAACCTATCCATGAGTCTCTCTATGAACTCCCTATAGGAGGTGATGCGACTGTGACCCAATGTCACCAATCCATGATGCCACCACTCGTGTGCCTCACCCTCCAAGTGTAAGGTAGCGAAACTGATGGCCTCTATCTCGGTCATCTGGTTGAGCTTGTAGTATGTGTCTAGCTTCTGTACCCAAGATCTGGCGGTGCATTTGGATGATCCAAAAAGAAGGTATGGTGAGTTTACCAACTTTCTGGATGAAATCAATGTTATGCCCCTGTTGTTGTTGCGGTCCTCCTCTCTGTGGCTCTCTGGGGCAGTTCCTGAGTCTGAGCCCACAATACTCAACTAGGGTCATGTTCTGATGGAATTCACGGCCCAATGCTGCATACTCCCTCCTGTACTCTGCAATGTCCTCTGCATGAGTGGGCGGCCTCTGTGCTATCGATAATTGTGTTGCTATTGGGGGTGCCCTCTGGAAACTGGGAAACAAAGGTCTAGGAATCCTACTCGAAGAGGTGTATGTACGAGTAGGAGACTGGGGTCTACTGCCTGCCCCCGAGTTCCCCTGTGTTGCATGTGGGTCTTGTGTGCCCGGGGTGCCCACTATAGCCAATATATCAGCCATCTATGCCAAGCACTGAGTCATGGCCCGCTGACTAGCTACCATATCGTTGATAACCTGCATGAAGGGTACCTATGACTCCATGGGCGCCTTACCACTACCCTCTGGTCGCTTATATCTGTCTCTTAGCATCCTCTCTGCCTCACGCTCTGCTCTTCTCTCTGCTTCCCTGTGCGCCTCTTCCTCTTCCTCTGAGCTGGGAGGGAAAGGAGGAAAGTCTGGCCTAGACCTTCTTTCCTTGCGCCTGTTGTAAGTGACATATTCGTCACCTACATGTTCACGGCCCTCTGGGTCCTCTGCTACACTCATCGTCTTTAGTCATAGGCTAGCAGGACTAAAGCTCTGATACCACTATAATGTTCCTAACTTGGCTAGTCTAGGAAATGTTGCTAATGTGTGTGTAGGATCAATGTTTTACAACATATAAATGATCGTACAAATAACAAATGCGACAAAGACTGCAAAGTTTATATTATGTTATCTCTGTGGAGTACAAATGTCGAATGCGGCTGAATAAAATGAATCACTTAAATAGATCAAATGACAAAAGGATCTTAGTTGAAATACAATAAGAAAATTAAAAGATAATACTCGATAATAGATGAGTACTGCGGGGTCAATGGATGAGCTGGAACTGTGGCAGCTCGCACGATAACTGCTGAAAGTCCGGAAAGTTCGCCCTGGTGGCTAAACTTCTCGGAATGGCATGGAAACTGTCCCAAATGGTGCGGCCTGCTATAGCCCTCAATCCGGATGACTGATCGGCCCCTCTGCTGGTGTGCCTGGACCCAGGATGGATCCCCTTGGGGGAATGCGCACCTCTCTCACTGGAAAAATGCGCCCTAGTGATTACACTGTCGGAATCGGCTAAGATGTATCTCAAAATGATCGCCTTGGCCTACTGGGAAATGGGTCGGAAGGGTTTCCCTGGATCTGATCTGATGATCGCTCGGGAACCCCGAATGTATCCACCAAAAGTGTCACACTCCCAACTCTAGAAAATGCACCCCAGATGATTCCTGCGTCGGAATCTGACGAGGAACCAGGCGAAAGATGCGCCTTGCCTTCCTCTCAACTGGGTTGGAAGGGAATCTTTGAACTCTCCCTGGATGGGACAAGTCGATCCACTGAACCTCCTCAAGAGTTGTGCCCTCACCCTGGATAAGTGCGCCATTGCTGCTGGACCCTGTGTAACTGTTGTTGAAGAATGACGGAAGACTTGTGTGATCTTCCCAGTGACTAGGGTGTGTCTCTCTACACCGAAATCAGCCAACTGGTGTCTTCCTCCTGGAATCCACTGAACTATCTCTCCTGAGATGTGCCTCTCTCCTCAATGACAAGTCATAATCTGCATAATGATGAATTAGGTCGTTGACCCTTCTCTTATAGCTTTCCTAAACCCTAATTCACTGCTGAAACCCTAATTCGCTGTTGACTTCTAATTTTATCTCAATTGTTCTATTTTTAGCTCATAATGGCTTAAAAGCGCTTTTAACCACTTTTAGCTCAATGTCACTTTCCGAGCATAACACATTTGACTGGAATGACCTCTAGTAACCCTGTTTACCCCTTTTCTGGCCCTGGCTATAGTCTAACGGGGTGGTTTAGACCATTAAGCCTCCTCTCTGGAGCTCCTATTTGGAAAGGGACATTACACAAAAGCACACAGAAAGGAAGTTATGGAAATTTATAGACGTAGCCATTCTCTCCTTTAGATCATAGCCAACATATAACAGAACTTATACAGGAAGAACTATTTACTCTGCCTCGCAATTTTTGCTACAACATGTTACTCAAAATTGTTTATCATAATTAGAGCATAAGATTTGAGTATACCTTATCTTTCCACCAATATGTTGACTCAATACCTGCACAGACAGGAAATTTCTGTCAGAAGTTTACCTTTGCTTTTGTGGTTAAACATATTTAAAACCAGAATTCATACACTATAGTGAATCCATGCCAATCTTGCTTGGAGTTAAAAAAAAAATTGCTGCTGCAAGCAATATGGCACTGTAAAGTAGAGATGTGCAAAGTTCAAACTTCAAAGGCCTCCCTTTTTTAGCTATTTTTGGTGATAGAATTCAATTTTAAACTTCTAGGAGAGAAAACATGTTGGAAACGGGCTGACATTGATGCTCACTCTCCTATAAAGCCAATTTATGGCATGCCAAACAGTCGCCACTAAATTTTTGGGTACAGATTTTTAATTTCATACTTCTAGAAAAGAAAGCATATTGGACACAAGCTGAAATCAAGTCTCAGTGTCTTAAAAAACTGATCTAAGACATGCCAAACAATTACGACTCTTGATTTTCTTCTAATAAACTTGAAATGTTGTCAGCCTCATAAATACAATTTGTAATAATGCTTATAAAGTCTGAAGAAAGTTCTAAATGTATCAAACTAAGAAGCATAGAGTTGAAAAAATATCTTAGAGAATGCCACTGCTATTTCACTACTGTGAGACAAGAACCAAGGATGAGATTCATACATTCTGTAATAGTGCTTACAAAGTCTGGAGAAAGTTCTAAATGTATCAAACTAAGAAGTATAGAGTTGAAAACTATCTTAGATAATGATCCGTAATCAATAAGCCTATAGCCGATTCGATTCACCAACATGGATTCTTTGTCCTAAATTTTATTTTTTCTTCATGTCCATGTGTATTTCTTCTGTGTAATTAACTTTTGTGCTTTGTGATCGTTATGTTATTGTGTATTTAACAAGGAATACAGTGCAAGAAAAAAGCAATCACACAAGATACTGATATTTACCCTGGAAAACCAGTAAAATAGAAAGCATGCTCCTCCTTCTTCAGTCTGTTTTATTGATTCTTTTAAAAGAAGAGAAATTTACAGGTTACAAAGGCTCAAATGAGCAGAAATACTCTGCATGGGACTCCAGCAGCTATAACAAACTTATTTCCTCTGTCTCTGCTTCCAATCTTCTTCGAGAATGTGAATTGGAGAACGAACTCCAAACTAGCTTCAATTCTCTTTGGTGGTCTCCGATTTGAAGAACTCATTTGAATAGTAAACAGAATTCCAGAAGACCCAATAGCATTTCCAATTCTGAACTGTAGAACCAATAATCTGAATTTCCAACCGTAAAATCTCTGAGTAGCAGCTAGAGAAATTGATGGGCATTCAAGAAGAAATTGGTGTGTAGATGGAAGTAAAACAACTCTGTTTCTGCTGAACAAAGTATAGCCCAAGATTCCCCTCTGGTGAAATCCCCTCTCTGCTCTCAGGAGTCACAATCCATTCCTGTCTTGTGCAGTCAAGTCATTTTCCTCTTCAGACTTGGAGATGGTCTTTCTTGGCTTTAGTTGAAGGCCAAGTCGAATTCTGATCATTAGAATCAAATCCCTCCTGGCAAATTGATTTCTTTTACTAGCCAGTGGATTCTCCGCAATATAATAGAATTTTCTTAGATCGACTTCCACAATGAGAGAGTCGACTCTCCTTCCATCATTCAATTCCTCCAACGGCCTGTCTTATGCAGGCAAGTCATTTTCCTCTTCAGACTTGGAAACAGTCTTTCTTGGCTTTAGCTGAAGACCTAGTTGAATTCTGATTAATAGAATCAAATCCCTCCTGGTAAATTGATTTATTTTACTAGCTAGTGGATTCTCTCCAATATAATAGCTTTTTCTTAGATCGACTTCCCCAGTGAGAGAGTCAATTCTCCTTCAATCGTTCGTTTCCTATAATGGGCAATTGGTTCCATCAATGGGGTAAATCAACTTATCTCTACCAGTTGTTGTTCACAAATTGCTATAGGAAGCAGATTCGATTCCTTTCCCCAATGGAAAATTGTTTTTTTAAGCAAGGCAAAATCCTTGTCTGTCACTGATGAAATCGATCTCTTCAAGCCAAGGCAAAATCAATTTCTTCAAGCAAGGAAAAATTAAAATAGATTCCTTCATGAAGAGGCAAATCATTTATTGTCAAGGGCCCAAATCAGTTTCTTGAAACAAACCAAATCAAATTCTGTCCAAGGCCCAAATCAATTTCTTCAACCAAGCAAAATCAATCTCGGTCAAAGCCTATTACCCCCCCATGCCTAGGGGTAACTAGAGGATATCATGTCTCATGGCCTGCAATGGAGACAACGATCTCGACCATGATGATCAGCGAGTCCATAGAAAGCAGCCCAGCAGCTCCCCTCAGATTGCCTTTTCTACTACAGATCAGCCAAGCTCATCACATCCAGTCAACTTAATGTATGAGAGATGGTAATCCAACGTTACCATGAGGTATGTTAGTCCTTGTTGAAATTACTGCAGCTGCAAGAGCCATTCTCCGGAGGATAGCTAAGACCCTAGCTGAGATCTAGGGCCCCCAGTGCACTCCTGGGGTTTCTTGGTTTGGGACCAAGCAGTTAGAGCCATGGCAAAAGACCCTAGTGAGGGCCCCCAGTATATTGTTGGGGTTCTTGGTCAAGGACCAAGTAGTAAGTCCCTAGATGTCTTCTAGGGCCCCTGGATGTGTTCCAGGGAATCCTTGCTCGGTGCTCAGATTGATCCTTGGATGTGTTCCTTGGTGGTTAATGATGTAAATCCCTAGATGTCTTCTAGGGCCCCTGGATGTGTTCCAGGGAATCCTTGCTTAAATGCTTGGGTTGATCCTTGGTCTTGTACCTTGGTGGATGAAAGACCCTAGATGTGTTCTAGGGCCCCCAGATGTGTTCTGAGGTACCCTGGTCTTGGACCAGGTAGTTCTTGGTTGTGTACCAAGATGTGATGATGTGTGATCTTCTTCCTCTTTCTCGGGATGGTCCATGAGACCTAGGAGCACCAACGAAGATGGACATGACAACAACATGGATGTTTCCTCTTATGCAGTGATGATAAAAGTTTATAAGCCACCATGAGACTTATGTGGACATGTTTTGCCATTTAAAAGGACCACTTGACTTTATCTTGAAGTTCCCCCTTGCTTGGTTTTGTTTCCTTGTTTAATGTAGTGTTGGGGTTTTATAAGTCACTTTGACTTAATTGACTTTTAATTAATATTTTTATTAATTAAAAATATTAATTAATTATTAATTATCTTTTATTTATTTTATTTTTATTGGGGTTTGACTTAATCCTAAAGATAGGGTTAAAATTTAAAAAACCCTAACCTACCCTAACCCTCTTCCTAAACTATAAAAAGGAACCTACCCTCCCTCATTCTTACACTGACTTATATCTTTCTCTCCTCTACTTTCTTGTTGAGATTGATGCGGTTACCTCAGACCATCTTGGTACGGCTCCCTTAATCGGCTTTCTCTTATAGCTTTGAGGTTTTGCTTGATAATTGCTCTTCTGTTGGCTGGGAGTTTCAGTCTAGTTTTATTTACTAGCCTAGAAGTGTTTTGGACCTCCCCTTTGGCTACCTTTGTGTGCCGCGGACCTCTCCTTGATTGTATTTTAGAGCTGCGGACCTCTCTCTTGATGTTGTGGGTGTTACGGCCCTCTTCTGGCCTCACCATGTGTTGTTGTTGGGTGTGTTGAGGGTACAGCAGCCTACTTTTCCCTCCTCTTGCTGCGCATTGAGTAGACTGACCTCCTCTTGTTGTGGGTGGACCTTCCTTTGTTGTCCGAAGTGTGCCACTGCTATAGTTGGGTGTTGCAGCCCCCTCATTGTTACTTTCCAAACTGTTGTTGGGTGTTTTATGGCTGTCACTGTCCCACAGACATCCCTTGACTCCTTAATTGTTGGTGCTATTATTTGTGATGTCTCGTTCCCAAGAGTAGGCCAGYAGGGAGTGACTTAGTAGTCTATGTGTTCCCGTAGACTATAGTCAGGCACAAACAGGGAACAAAAGGGAGAAATAAGGGTGATTTGGTGGCTAAACAATGAATTAAGCCAAAAAGCATAGGAAAAGTCACTTAAGCCTAAGTCAACGAAGAATTAGAACGAAAAGGTGCTAAAGTGGGACTTAATTAATTAATTATTCACCTTAGGAGGAAAAGCGCCTAGCTTAAGTTAGGTCAATGGTGAAATAGATCGAGAAACGTATAAAGGGAGGAATTCGACCTAATTCCTCATTATGCATTATTATGATTTGATGTTGAGGTTCCCAGAGGAGGAAGACATTCGACTTCTACTGTTTGTGGATTTCTGGAGGAAACCACCACCATTGATCGGTTTCGGTGTTGAGAGACACACCCTATCCCATCGGAGATACCATCCAGGTATCTCACCGTGCTATTCAGGAGTATCCAGTCTTGCAGCGTGCGCAGCTCAGCCAGTGAGGGCGCAAGGTCAGATAGAGGGTTTGTGTAGTTGCACAAGATCAAAGCTCAGATTGCAATTTCCTTCCGACCCAGTTGAGATCCAGCCAGGGCGGTGTTGATTGAGCCACCTACCATCAGATTCGGACGGTGGAATCCCTCAGGGCGCATCATTAAGCCATCTAGGGTGCAGCTCTTGTGGAAGGACAGTTGGGGTCATAAACGGAGCATCAGAGCAGATTTGGGGAAACCCTTCTGACCCAGTTCCGCATTTGGCAGTGCGAACATTTTGAGTCCTATATCAGACGATTCCATTGGTGGAATCATTTGGGAGCATCCAGAGAGCCCAGGAGGTGCGCAAACCCCCAGGGGACGAGATCTGGAGCATCAGAGGACAGATCTTCCATTCGACAGTCACAAGGATCAGTCTAGAGGCTAGGGCGCTTCTATTGGGATAGTTTCCAGCTCATTCCAATGAGTGTAGCCTTCAGGACGAGTTTTCCAGTTTGTAGCGGTTACTGAGCTTCTCCGGAATAACCGATTTTGTCGATCTATCCGTGCATGCATCAGATCTGCCTTCATCTTCTGATCACAGGTATTTTATGTTATTTGCTTGTATTCCAGTGACGATCTATGAGATCTAGTTGATGACTATCTTCTATATTTCTAGTATTTCATTGTATTTCCCTGCTTAAATCTCATAATACATATTATTGGGTGGTTGTTGTTCCTTATTTCCACATGCATCATATATATACTGTTTAAACCATAATGTATAACATGCACATGCAACAACCACAAACATCTCAAGCATATAACTAAAACACATCCAGAAACCCCCAGAGTATCAGATCTGAAGATAAAACACATCCAAAAACCCCCAGAGTATCAGATCTGTGAGACAAAACACTAGATCTGTAGTAGATATCCAAATTAGCTGGATGAGGGATATTTCAGTGGTATCAGAGCCTTCTTCCTGCCAGCCTCTGAAGAAGTTCTTCTCATGACCCCATGATTCCGGGAACATGTGAAGAATACCCAGGGGGTCGAGGACATATTGGAGATGAGTACATTCAGTACCGCAGAGGTCATAGCAGAGATAGGAGAGATAGAAACCGAAGGGATTACACCCCCTTCCACACTCAGTCAGATACAGAGCCAGAGTTAGAGGACAGAGAGCATATCAATTCAGACACAAAGGCTGAGATAGAGAGGACTATGGGTGACAGACGTGAGACACCCGAGGGCAGGGGGAAAGGCCTCGAGATACATCTTGACAACACCCAGGCCATGTTGAGTGACCTAGCTAGGGAACAAAGAGACCTGTTGATAGCCATACAACAAATGAACCTTAGTGCACAGATGCTCCAGCATGGTATGAGCATTATAGGTACCAATGTCGCAGGAGGACCGAGTCGTTCAGGAGGACACTAGGGAGGTGGGGCCAATGGCTCCAGTGGATCTCAAGGAGGGGCTAGTACAAACCCTTCACCAGCCTGAGCTTATACATCATCTGGGAGGATTCCCTGACCTTTATATCCACAGTTCCAGAAGGGACAACCTTTGGGATAGCCAGGGCAGGCAGGAGGACAGTCAAGTCAGGGGCAGGTGGTGCTATAGGATCCGTTCGGGGAGTACAGGAGAGACTACTTGGCATTAGGATCGGAGTTCCATGCAAACATGAGTTTGATGGACTATTGTTCGATCAGATATCGAAACAGACCCCGGGAGGAACAGAGAGGCAACGAGCAGACTCACAACATGGATTTCATCAAGAAAGTGGGAAAACTGAACATTCCTACTTTCGACGGATCATCACGTTGCTCAGCTCAAGCATGGGTTCATAAGCTTGACACATACTTCAAGCTTAACCCGATGAAAGAGTCAGAAGCTATTAGCTTCGCCACATTGCACTTGGAGGGGGAGGCCCACGAGTGGTGGTACCATGGACTGGTAACGTTGCGTCACAGTCACATTACCTCATATTCGGAGTTCACTGAGAGGTTGATGGAGAGATTTTACAAGAGAGATCCAGAGCTCCACTCCAGGGATCTTACACAGTTGACGCAGACTGGATCAGTTGAGGCCTTCATCTCAGAGTTCCAGCGAAAGGTCATGGTTGTATCTGATATATTTGAGCATAGATTAGTGATGTTGTTCACCAAGGCTTTGACAGAGCCCTTAAGGGGTTGGGTTAAGGCTTTCAAGCCTCATACCTTACAGGAGGCCATTGTGCGCACGAGAGACATGGGGGACTCAACGCAAAAACCCAAAACCTTTACCAAACCCTTTGTACCACAGAGAGACAAGGATTAGAAGAATCCTCAAAGGGAATGGAAGGGTAAGCCCATGCTAGATGATGACACGAGAAGGGAGATGAAGAAGAAGATTTGTTTCTCTTGCAGAGACCCTTGGGTCCCAGGGCATAGATGCATGGGAAAGGGACAGATCCACTACATTGAAGTGGAATCAGGCAGTGAGGAGGATGAGGATATCGGGGCACGGGCAAACAGTGATTCAGAGGATGAGACCACTCATGAGCTAGAGCAGCAACCGAAGAAACCTCAAATACCGACAGGGGCACAACCCAAGGAGGAGACAAAACCTCGTAGAGAGGTGAAAGGGGGAACCATAGCCACCCTTTCAGGAGTACCCAGGTACAACACTCTCATGCTCAAGGGCCTTGTACAGGGGCAACGTATGACCGCATTAGTTGATGGTGGGGCCACCCACAACTTCATAGATGCGTCCTTAGTAGCCAGGAGGGGGTTACACATTGAGGAGTTTGAGGGATTCGACGTAGCAGTGGCAGATGGATACACGATGACATGTTTGGACATGATCCCAAACCTAGAGGTCAAACTAGGCAACTACACCTTGACATACGCTTTCTATGTAGTTGACTTGTCATATACAGATGTAGTATTGGGGGTACAGTGGTTATATTCATTAGGGGAGATTGGGTTCAACTATCAGACGTTGACCATGAGCTTCAGAGACACTAGTGGATCGAGAGTGGTACTAAGAGGCATGTCTACAGGAGCACCATGAGCAGTATCGGCAAAACGGATGGAGAGGATCTTTTGTCACGGTGATGTGGCCTATGCAGCAGAGTGTTTAAACACCACACGGAAGGATTCAGAGGGAAGAGAACAGTAGCATCGACAGATAAGAGAACTTCTTAGCCAGTATGAGCAAGTGTTTGGGCTGATACCACTAGGGAGAACACCAGATAGAGGATTTGAGCACACGATCGAATTGGAGGCAGGGGCTACACCAGTGATCACTGCGCCTTATAGGCATCCCAAGAGGTTCAAGGACGAGATTGAGAAAGCAATCAAAGAGTTGCTTGCGATGGGGCACATCAAGCCCAACACGAGTCCTTTTACCTCTTCAGTTGTTCTGGTACTGAAGAAGGATGACACATTGCGTATGTGCATTGATTACAAAGCTCTCAACAAGAAAACAATAAAGAATAGGTACCCCATTCCGCGCATAGATGAGTTGATGGACGAGTTGCATGGGGCAGTTTTCTTCACCAAGATCGATCTGCGATCCGAGTATCATCAGATTAGCATCAGGGAGCAGGATATACAGAAGACCGCATTCAGATGCCACTTCGGATATTTTGAGTTCTTGATAATGCCATTTGGGTTGACCAATGCACCGACCACTTTCCAGTCTTGCATGAACCACATCTTCAGAGGACAGTTGAGGAAATACCTTTTGGTGTTCTTCCATGAAATATTGATATACAGCAGGACGTGGAATGAACATTTGGCACATTTGGAGGAGGTCTTGAGCATTGTGCAGGCACAGTCATTATATGCCAAGGAATCCAAATGTGAGTTTGGCATGAGAGAACTATTGTACTTGGGGTATATCATCAATGAGCAGGGAGTACAGGTTCATCAAGAGAAGATTAGGGCCATCCTGGATTGGCCAACACCCAAGAGCCTCACAGAGTTGACGGGATTCTTTGGGTTATGCAGTTACTACAGGCGGTTCGTCAAGGGCTTTTCACAGTTGGGAGCACCACTCACAGACTTGACCAAGAAGGGTGCTTTTCATTGGATAGAGGAGTCA
>JZKD02S2069456.1:41081-51585 GCA_000966675.3 Picea glauca | reverse complement strand
GATAAAATGAGCACTTGCTCAATTTTACGTACAACTGGTGTTCTCTCAACACCTGCAACACCATTCTCAGGTGTTGCTCATGTTCTTCCTCTGTCTTGGAATACACCAAGATATCATCCATGAAGACTATGATAAGCTTGTCCAAATAATCTCTGAACACTCCATTCATTAGGCACATGAAAACAAAAGGTGCATTTGTCAGTCCAAACGACACCACTATGAATTCATAATGACCGTACCTTGTTCTAAAGGCGGTCTTGCTAATGTCCTCATCATTTATTCTCACTTGGTGATATCCATATCTGAGATCTATTTTTGAAAATATTTTCGCATCCTTCAACTGATCAAAAAGATCATCGATCCTTGGCAGAGGATACTTGTTCTTGAAAGTTACCTTATTCAACTGTCGGAAATCAATGCACGGCCTCAACGTCCCATATTTCTTCTTCACAAATAGGACTGAGGCTCCCTAAGGTGACACGCTGGGGTGAATGTATCCCTTCTTTAGTATCTCTTTGAGCTAAAATTGCAACTCTTTCAGCTCTGGCATACTCATTCTATAAGGAGCCTTCAAAACTGGAGCTACTCCAGACATCAAATTTATAGAAAAATCGATGTCCCTCTTCGGAGGTAGTCCCAATACCTCCTAAAATACGTCCTTGAACTCTTTGATTACCTCATGATCTTCCATATTTGAGACTACATCTCGGGATGCTTCTTCCACCCGAGATGCAAATAATTGACAGCCTTTCCAATAACATTTCTTTAGCTGCATGGCTAAGATTTCCCTAACAGCCATGGTTCTGGGAATTCGTTGGACTGTTACCTGATTTTCCTCTTTTTTCAGAAATGTAAACCTCTTGTTACGACAATCCAGAAGGGCATGGTGCTAGTCCAACTAGTCCATCCCAATTAAGCAATCGTATGAGCCTAAAGGCAGAATGTTCAATTCAACCTTAGTGCTCATTCCTTTCATGTCTACTGAACATGACTTAACCAATTCAATGACCCTCCTTTTGGTTCCTGTGGCCAACTTCACTAGCCAAGACTTTTCATGTTTTCTTCTTGTTAAATGCAAACTTTCCACCACTCTAGGATCTATAACTATGGCTAGCCCCTGAATCAATTAAAATAACAAGTGGTCGGTTGTTGATCGTACCTTCCACTTCAATCATGTGCGATTGAAATTCTACTTGCTTGTTGTCCAGGGCTGCGTAGATCATCGACATTCTGTTGCCCATATCCTCCACTGTTTCAGCATGCTGAACAGTATGGACAGTTCTCGCTTTATCTTTTCTGTGGGGGCAGTCTCTGTACCTATGATTCCCTCTACAACCCCAACACTCCATAGGTGGCGGTCTTGGCATCTGCTCACTCCCTTCAACTTTCCTAGGCTCTCTAAAAGATGACTGTCCCCAAGGACTATTCCTGAAAAAGGGAGGCATGTTTCCCTTCTGCCTCTGTTCTTCTTAAACCTCTTCTGGTCATCCCAAGGCTTCTGAAAGGTAGGATTTTCTCTTTGTTGTTCGTATAAACATTTTGCCCTTCTTATGGTTTCTTCCATGGTCTTAGGATCGTCATATTGAATATTATAACCATTGGAAGGTGGCAGTCCACCTAGATAACTCTGAATTTTGACAGCCTCGTCTTTGATGAACGGAACATACTTTAGTAGTTCCAAAAAACTTCATTCATACTCATCAATGGTCATGCTGCCCAACTTGAGTTCGAAGAACTCCTTCATCTTTCTGTCATTGTATCTTTTGGTCAGGTATTTCTTCTTGAAATACCTCTTAAACTCCTTCCACGTAACCTCTTTCTCTCTTATGTGTTGCACCTGCACCAACTGATCCCACCAAATGGATGCTTTTCCTTTCAGCTGGTACATTTCAATTCTTCCTTCTGCATGGGCAAAATAATTCTGCAGTTGGAAGTATTTCTTCATACCCAGCAACCATGTTTCGACATCTTCTTCCTTCTTATGTTCACCATCGAATGTAGGCGGTTTAATTTTGTTATTTCCCCTTTCAATTCATTCCTTCCAGATTTTCGGTGTTTCCTGGTAGGGGACGGGCTTGAACTACTATGTGTCTCCTTGCCAGAATGCTTCAGGGAGAGACGGTAATGTCTGCTACCACTCCTCGATCTTCTTCTCCTCTAAGGGGTTCTGACACTTCTTTATCTACTTGTGTCACTCTCTTTTTCCAATTTCTTTTCTATTCTTTCCAGGCTCTTCAACATTTTTAAGTTGAACTCACCCTGTCGATCCCTGATTTTCATGAGCTTTCGGCTATCAGCTAAGCAAGCTTGGGCATCTTTCTGCAATCTTTCAATGAGTTTCATCATATGTTTTTCCTTATCCGTCTCTTTTTCGTGCCCATTAGAGTTTGTTCCTTCGACTCCCAGGTTGACATTCCTTCCTACCCTTTCATCCTCTGTTTCGGAGGTAATCTGCACCTCTTTCAATTCCATACTCGGCGTTAGTTTTCAGCTGTCCTGACAGTCATTGAACTCTGCATACACGATGTACAACCAATCGAAGTTTGTCAGGACTTAACCCTTCAAGAAAACTTACAACATTCATAAGACAACGTGAACAAGAAAAATGTTTTGACTTCACAAAGTTTTCTAAGCTCTGTCCAACTCTGCAAATTCCAGGACTTCGAAACTTTGGAATCCCGGTCCATGAAGATCCAACAGTTAGATCTTCATAACCAAAGTCACCCTTCCGCAACTCGCGATCTTGTGAGTTCATGAGTCGAAGACCCTTGACTCATTTCCTCCAAACATCGATACTCGATATGCGATACGGGTATGGCTCCCTCCTCACTAGCGCCTACTACACATGACTGTAGGCTAGGGTTAAGTGCTAGCACTTTTTTTCCAACTCGCAACTTCGTGAGTTGGAGTGTTGAGCCTTCGTGCTCCTCCTTTGTGAATTTTGAAATTGCGAATTACTTTATTCTCCGGGCCCACGGAACAATTGTCGCCCTTCACCACAGTGACATGTGGTACATTCAGGAGGATCCACATCACCTTTGATGACATCTTCAGGTCCCACCACTCTCGCCTATCTTCTCGACTCCCTGGCGCGTGGTACACACCCGTGTGTCCACGTCCATTCCAAATGGAATCCAATGGTCAGATCTTTCTCAGATCTACGACACAGATCCTTTTGTCATTTCGGGGTTTCGGGCATCGGGAGTTCATGCACCCTACATCTTGAAATTCCATCTGCCGAAATCCCAAAATTACGGTTTACTCCTCCACTGAATCGGACGGTCAACTACCTTCCTATGATCTACGGTGTAGATCATTTCGGCGTTTCGGGTTTCAGAGGTGTTCCCCTTCCTCACTTCCCATCTCCCGAATTTGCAGAATCCAAAAGGTTTTCACGACTAACTCGAGTGCTTCTCCGCCAGATCTAACGGTCGAGCCTTCCTCCCAGATCTACAACGTAGAACTTCTCGGGTTTTCAAGTTTTCGGGAGTTCGCGTATCATGATTCCCACACTCATGTGCAATTCAAAAGGGATTTTAATCCCTGCGTACATTTTCCAGATCTGATAGTCATGAGGGCTCACCTTCCCTCTTGAACCGATCCTAAGGCTCCAGCATTGCTGGTGTAGAGTCCTCTCTCCCTGTGGCCATATACCACACCAGTTGCGGTTTCACAACACCGCTATACCTCCTGAGCTTATAGGCACAGTCAAGTAACTCCTTGACACTCCAAACCATACCAGGGTCCAAAATTGGTCCTTTAGACACAATTTCTCCTCTCACCCTTGGTCCAAAGACCACTCAACTGGACCATCTAGGCTCAGTGTCGAAACCTTGGCTCTGATATCAAACTGTAACACCACTTTGTCGGTTAACAAACTTCACGGAAATATAACACCCACTCTTGATTATAAAACAACATGCATTTAAGAAAATGAAACAAATTTAAACTTAGAGTAAGTCATATACATCATTTCTATCATAATTTTAAGAATGGCATTAACCATAATTCATTTTCACAACAGAATACATGATAAAATATAAGCATCATAGGCATGCAAAACATAACATTTAACATAAGCTGACACTTATCTTGAAACTGAGGTAATTCCACCAACCAGGTTCAGGCCTTCCACAAACCTCCCAGCCTTAGACCGTACTGCTCATCAACTCAGCAGTAGGTCACCCCCAAGATGGGACTAAGCTCCACCCCAAGGCAAGGAATCCTAGGCTAGGCTATAGGGAAAACACACAGTCATGAGGAAGGAATTCTCTTCCAAGAACCACTCACGCTCACTGCCCACAGATCTGCATTCCCCACATGCCTATTCCACCCCAAGAGTATACACCTTCTCTGTCACCTGGACAGTCCTTCGGCTGATAACCTCCCTTCCCTTGGGTTACAGCAACAGACCGGACCAGAATTCTCCGGGCTCTGTGGTAGCTACAGGGTTCATTCCAAGAGTCCTCTCCTTCCTCTGCGCACTCTCTCACCTAGAGAGAGACGCTCACAGACCAAACCACTTGTTCATCCAACCTCAAACACCCCTCTCACATGGAGAGAGTGTTTCACAATTGGTCACAAACCATATGCAGTCTCGTACTGCGCAGTTGCAATTACCCATGGAAATACAGACATCGGCTTCCTCAAAACGGGTTCAGAAATGGCAAAATTGTCTCACAGTTACAGCTTTAGAATAGAGGCTTCAAGCACAAGTTCCATTTCAGATAGAGGATGCATACAGATTCCCAGACACCACATAGGATTTTTGGTTCAGAACAGGAGTGAATCCGGCTCTTTCGCAATCAATCACAGGCTTCTGGTTCAATACAGAGGTATACACAGGTTTTCTTAGAGCCAGACACAGGCTTTTCAGATCACAGAGATGCACGAAGGTTCTCTACAGAACTCAGGTCCATCGTACTGCTCAGATCCCATACACGCTCAGGCCATCTAATCGAATGGGAGCAGGGGGCCCCTCTCACAGCTCACCCTAGTCATTTTATTCTCATGCACCAGGGTTGACACTTGTTTCCCTGGGAACTACATGCGTTCCACCAGCACACATGCCTTCCTCATGGTTAGGAACTTAGGATAAAACATGAAATGCTCATGCCTTTTTGAAATAATATTAAAANCTTGGGCATCTTTCTGCAATCTTTCAATGAGTTTCATCATATGTTTTTCCTTATCCGTCTCTTTTTCGTGCCCATTAGAGTTTGTTCCTTCGACTCCCAGGTTGACATTCCTTCCTACCCTTTCATCCTCTGTTTCGGAGGTAATCTGCACCTCTTTCAATTCCATACTCGGCGTTAGTTTTCAGCTGTCCTGACAGTCATTGAACTCTGCATACACGATGTACAACCAATCGAAGTTTGTCAGGACTTAACCCTTCAAGAAAACTTACAACATTCATAAGACAACGTGAACAAGAAAAATGTTTTGACTTCACAAAGTTTTCTAAGCTCTGTCCAACTCTGCAAATTCCAGGACTTCGAAACTTTGGAATCCCGGTCCATGAAGATCCAACAGTTAGATCTTCATAACCAAAGTCACCCTTCCGCAACTCGCGATCTTGTGAGTTCATGAGTCGAAGACCCTTGACTCATTTCCTCCAAACATCGATACTCGATATGCGATACGGGTATGGCTCCCTCCTCACTAGCGCCTACTACACATGACTGTAGGCTAGGGTTAAGTGCTAGCACTTTTTTTCCAACTCGCAACTTCGTGAGTTGGAGTGTTGAGCCTTCGTGCTCCTCCTTTGTGAATTTTGAAATTGCGAATTACTTTATTCTCCGGGCCCACGGAACAATTGTCGCCCTTCACCACAGTGACATGTGGTACATTCAGGAGGATCCACATCACCTTTGATGACATCTTCAGGTCCCACCACTCTCGCCTATCTTCTCGACTCCCTGGCGCGTGGTACACACCCGTGTGTCCACGTCCATTCCAAATGGAATCCAATGGTCAGATCTTTCTCAGATCTACGACACAGATCCTTTTGTCATTTCGGGGTTTCGGGCATCGGGAGTTCATGCACCCTACATCTTGAAATTCCATCTGCCGAAATCCCAAAATTACGGTTTACTCCTCCACTGAATCGGACGGTCAACTACCTTCCTATGATCTACGGTGTAGATCATTTCGGCGTTTCGGGTTTCAGAGGTGTTCCCCTTCCTCACTTCCCATCTCCCGAATTTGCAGAATCCAAAAGGTTTTCACGACTAACTCGAGTGCTTCTCCGCCAGATCTAACGGTCGAGCCTTCCTCCCAGATCTACAACGTAGAACTTCTCGGGTTTTCAAGTTTTCGGGAGTTCGCGTATCATGATTCCCACACTCATGTGCAATTCAAAAGGGATTTTAATCCCTGCGTACATTTTCCAGATCTGATAGTCATGAGGGCTCACCTTCCCTCTTGAACCGATCCTAAGGCTCCATCATTGCTAGTGTGGAGTCCTCTCTCCCTGTGGCCATATACCACACCAGTTGCGGTTTCACAACACCGCTATACCTCCTGAGCTTATAGGCACAGTCAAGTAACTCCTTGACACTCCGGACCATACCAGGGTCTGAAATTGGTCCTTTAGACACAATTTCTCCTCTCACCCTTGGTCCAAAGACCACTCAATTGGACCATCTAGGCTCAGTGTCGAAACCTTGGCTCTGATACCAAACTGTAACACCACTTTTTCGGTTAACAAACTTCACGGAAATATAACACCCACTCTTGATTATAAAACAACATGCATTTAAGAAAATGAAACAAATTTAAACTCAGAGTAAGTCATATACATCATTGCTATCATAATTTTAAGAATGGCATTAACCATAATTCATTTTCACAACAGAATACATGATAAAATATAAGCATCATAGGCATGCAAAACATAACATTTAACATAAGCTGATACTTATCTTGAAACTGAGGTAATTCCACCAACCAGGTTCAGGCCTTCCACAAACCTTCCAGCCTTAGACCGTACTGCTCATCAACTCAGCAGTAGGTCACCCCCAAGCTGGGACTAAGCTCCACCCCAAGGCAAGGAATCCTAGGCTAGGCTATAGGGAAAACACACAGTCATGAGGAAGGAATTCTCTTCCAAGAACCACTCACGCTCACTGCCCACAGATCCGCATTCCCCACATGCCTATTCCACCCCAAGAGTATACACCTTCTCTGTTACCTGGACAGTCCTTCGGCTGATAACCTCCCTTCCCTTGGGTTACAGCAACAGACCGGACCAGAAGTCTCCGGGCTCTGTGGTAGCTACAGGGTTCATTCCAAGAGTCCTCTCCTTCCTCTGCGCACTCTCTCACCTAGAGAGAGATGCTCACAGACCAAACCACTTGTTCATCCAACCTCAAACACCCCTCTCACATGGAGAGAGTGTTTCACAACTGGTCACAAACCATATGCAGTCTCGCACTGCGCAGTTGCAATTACCCATGGAAATACAGACATCGGCTTCCTCAAAACGGGTTCAGAAATGGCAAAATTGTCTCACAGTTACGGCTTCAGAATAGAGGCTTCAAGCACAAGTTCCATTTCAAATAGAGGATGCATACAGATTCCCAGACACCACATAGGATTTTCGGTTCAGAACAGGAGTGAATCCGTCTCTTTCGCAGTCAATCACAGGTTCTGGTTCAATACAGAGGTATACACAGGTTTTCTCAGAGCCAGACACAGGCTTTTCAGATCACAGAGATGCACGAAGGTTCTCTACAGAACTCAGGTCCATCGTACTGCTCAGAGCCCATACACGCTCAGGCCGTCTAATCGAATGGGAGCAGGGGGCCCCTCTCACAGCTCACCCTAGTCATTTTATTCTCATGCACCAGGGCTGACACTTGTTTCCCTGGGAACTACATGCGTTCCACCAGCACACATGCCTTCCTCATGGTTAGGAACTTAGGATAAAACATGAAATGCTCATGCCTTTTTGAAATAATATTAAAANAGGTATGTGTTTATATCTTTTATATGATCTTTATATGTTTTTATTTTGTATAATATAGTATATGATACATGTTCTTTAGAATTTCAAATTAGGTAATATGGGGAAATTGAGAGTGGTGTGCCGGGGAGGGGGGGGGGGGGCATAATTAGAGCTTCCACCTTCACGTGCTTGCCCCTGTTTAGTAGAGAATGAACTATTATCAAAACCAAGAGGATGTCTACATGACTCTGCCTAATCATACCAATGATGTAGGTATGTTCATCATCAATTCAAACTGTGAATGGGGCCAACGTTGAAATTTTTTCAAACTGTTTCTGAATGCATTGAAATTTGACATGGATAGACTATTCTCATGCCTTAATGATATGGGAGGGTTTATGGACTCAAATTTGACTCACACATTGTAGTTTCTCCAAGGCCGAGCCCTGTTGTAAATCGTGTTCTGAAAGGAATTGTAATTATATTTTATAGGCTGGTGAGCCAAGTTTTTATAAGCTGGTGGCTTATGTTTTTGTTAGGCCAGGAGACTATTGTTGTATATGTAATCATGCAAAACAAATTAATAAAAAATTGTAAACACCACCAGGTGCAGACCGACCACGATGAATGAGTGAAGGGGGATTGAGCTTCCACAGAGAAGGCAAGGGATTAGGGGCTGGAAGGTGGGAAAAGGGGCTAAGTGTTAAGCCTAGGGGGCTTAAGCCTTGAGAATAATATTTTATTATTATTCCAAAGAACATGTGCATTTTATGTTGTTTATCCTAAGTTCCTGGCAAGGGGAAAACGTGAAAAGCGGATGCATGTTAATGGAACGCATGCAGTTCCAAGGGTGACAAGTGTCAACCCTAGTGCATACAAATAAACAACCAAGACGAGCCGTGAGAGGGGTTCTTCTCCATTCTTCCCGATTTTCTGAACCGGACATCTCGTCTGACCTCTGCAAGAGATACCCCATACATCCACTGATCGAGAATCCTGTGTGTTGATGCCAAAAAGACGAAACATCCTCTGTCTGAGTATCGAGCCTATGCGTGGAGTCTTGGCCAAAGCCATATCCGTGAGACCATCCACCATTGTTGAACCGGTTGGAAAGCCGTGTCTGTTTTCCCTGCTGGTTGTGTGGCCATGTAGTGTTGGACTGCGTGGGGGCATGTTGGCTAGTTGTACAACACTCTCTCTAGGTGAGAGAGGTGATTGCGGTTCGAAGAATAGGTTGTTGGCATGTGAGCGATTCTCTCCAAGTGAGAGAGTGCGTAGAGGAAGGAGAGAACTCCTGGAAGGAACCCTGTAGTTGCCACAGAGCTCAGAAACTTCCGGTCAGGTCTGTTGCTGTAACCCAAGGCAAGAGAGGTTAGCAGCTGAAGGACTGTCTAGGTGACAGAGGAGGTGTATACTCCTGGGGTGGAACAGGCATGTGGGGAAGGAGAGTCTGGGGCAGTGAGCATGATTGGTTCCTAGGAAAGAATTCCTTCCTTGTGATTGTGTGTTTCCCTGTAACCTCAGCCTAGCCTAGGATTCCTTGTCTTGGGGTGGAGCTTAGTCCTAGCTCGGGGGTGACCCACTGTTAAGATGATGAGTAGTGTGGTCTAAGGATGGGAGGTTCGTGGAAGGCCTGCACTTGGTTAGTGGAATCTACCACTGTTTAAAGATAAGTACTTGATGATGCTTTAATTATGTTTCTGTATCTCTGTGTATTATAATCATCATGTATTTTTCCGTGTATATGAAATGATGTTAAATAATATTGATTGTTGATTATGGCAGTAAATCGTATGATCACTCTGTGTTGAATGTGTTTAACTTGCTTAAATGCATGTTGTTTTATAATCCAGAGTGGGTGTTATATTTCCGCGAAGTTTGTTAACCGAAAAAGTGGTGTTACACACACCCAATTTCTTCCATCATCAATTCATCATGTAAACCATAAACCTTAATTTAGTGGAGTCATTGATTTTTCAGGTTTTAGTGTTCCTAGTGAATGGATGCGTTGTTGTTGACATGGAATGGGACAACAGATGTACCTTCTTAATTTTCTTCCTTCACTTGATGTGGGCCTGGTCATTCCTAGCCTTGAATTAAAAGTTGCCCCTAGTCTTAGTCATCAATCTTCATGACAATTGTCACCCAACGATCATTATATCACAAGGTTGGAGGCATATGGGAATTGGGATCATGAGGATTTATAACCCTACAGTAACAAGAGACATTAATTGAACTTTAACTAGATTGAAAGGTGCGTGCAATTGAAAATACTAACAACCTAAAACTAAAAGGGATCAATACACAGACTGTCAATGAGAGGTGATTTGGCCGTGGTGTGTAGAAATTGGCCTAACACCTTCAAAATTATCATTCTCCAAATATATTTTACAAATTTTACAAGGAAATTGTACTAGGACTAGACACAGGCAATAATGATCTGTGAATGGGGCCAACGTTGAAATTTTTTCAAATTGTTTTTGAATGCATTGAAATTTGACATGGATAGACTATTCGCATGCATTAACGATATGGGAGGGTTTCTGGACTAGTTAG
>JZKD02S2069456.1:0-41071 GCA_000966675.3 Picea glauca | reverse complement strand
CATAATATTTATGTCATTATTAGCTAACTTTTCCAGCAATTTAGAACTACATATATAGAGTTATATTTACGACCATTTTTTCTTAAACAACACCACAACCTTATCATCCTATTGCCATGTCTATTCAGCCAGATATTGTCCACATTGACACTACACACCTCAGATGGCTTCTCTAGTTAGAACCACATACCTATATAGGTAGATGTACAACCATTCTTTCTTAAACAACAACAACACCACATCGTTAGAATTCTATTGCTACATCTACTCAGCCAGATATTGTCCATATAGACACTACACCTCATATGGTTTCTCTAGTTAGAACTACATACCTATATAGGTAGATGTACAACCATTCTTTCTTAAACAACAACACCAAAGCCTTAGCATTCTACTGCTATGTCTACTCAGCTAGATATTTTCCACAACGACACTACACCTAAGGTGGATTCTCTAGTTCTCCATCCTTCAATGTAACTCAAACATGGCTATATACATTCTCTTCATATGTATACTTCACCAGCATGGGTGCACACCACCACCAGTGCTTATTTGTACCATAGAACACATTCCATATTCATTGTGCACATTAATCGTTGGAGTTTTCTTGTTTACACTCTAGGAGCAACACATCAGATCATGGACATGACATATTCAATGGATACTAATCACCTCGGCCCTACAACAAGTTCTTCACATCAACAGACAAATAAGTATCAGTCCTAGATCACCACAAGCTCATACTAGAACATCCTTACTATATTCAAATCCCATGCATTCTATTTTTCCACCAAGTCTATCATGTCCTTGAAAAAGCAGAGTTGCAAGAGATTGCAACAAAGCACACTCAGCCTTATAGGATCATATCAATAGTTCATGCCATACCACCCTTTAATCTTTTCACCAAGTCTATCACCTAGAGTAGTGTGATCACCCTTCGTTTCAAAACATTGTGATCACACTAACTTGATTTGGTGTGAACTACCCTTTGAGTTAAACATTTCCATTTCTCTTCATTTATATGGTATCATGTACATTCATTTGAATAGGGTGAGTTACCTTTAATTGAATAGGTGTAAGTGTCTTTGTTTAAACAAGTGCTCCATTGTTTTGATCTACCATTCTTTTAAAGCGGTACAACTTTTTTTGTGGGAACAACTTTGATTTCTTTCATTCACATGAGTGTGAGTAACCTTCATTTTTTTTGGTAAGGGAATGACTCCCAACATCCAACTTCTCTATACGGTACACCATATTACAATGTAATATGGTATGTAATATGGTATACCATATTACATTGTAACATGGTATACCATATCTCATGTAGTTTTTTTTTTTTTAAACTTAAAGGAAGCGTGGAAATATCAATGATAGTTCGTCACAAGGCAATTTTTTTTTTTTGAACAAGCATGGAAATAGCGACGAAAGATCATTGCACTTTGCCATGGTTTTGCGTCGCACATATAGCATCTGCGTCGTAATTTTTGTCTCTACCATCAATTTTCGTCACTATTGCCATGATTTTGCATCACAACTTTCCACAGTTTTTTTTTACCTTGGCACAGTTTTTCGTTCCTATTGCGATGAAGTTTCGTCTCTATTGCCACGATTTATAAGGTAAACCTATCTTGATGGTGATGACACGTGGAGGGATAATTTCGTCATTGTTTCCGCGAGCATCTAGTTTGTGGATATAACGATGTATAAGTGTGGCAATAGCAATGAAAAACCGTGGAAAATTTGGTCATATGTAATAGTGTGTGAATTGCTTCAGATGATAAGGGGTATGGGTTAACATAATGATGAAAAGGAAGTATGAGGTTTTCTATGAGATATAGACTATACAAACTCCCAATCCTCAGGAGGTAACAAGTGGCATGGGTGTTGACATGAAATGGGGTACTAAACCAAGTTGACCCGTGAAGGTGGAATTCTACTAACTGATAAGCACTAGATGCAACTAGGCTGAGTGAGGCTACTTATCGAGATGGGGTGGAACCTAGAGGTACATTTGGAGGGGATTCAAGGATAGGATATGCAACATAAACAAAGGAAATATGATGTCTAATGATAGTTTGGAAAAGTATACCTCAAGGGGGTGGTGATGGGCCTTGAATGAAAATGGTGGAAAAAATGGCTTTCCATTGACATACCTACACACATGAAATAGGAACCATGACATGAAAGTAATACTCATGAAAAAATCCAATAGTGCAAATGGTGTAAAAAATGGATTTCATAAGCTCCTATACTTGCTACGAGAATGTGGTGGAGAAGATGACCTCTTGGTGAAGTCCTTACACAAGAAACAATTCCTACAACATGAAAGGGTACAAGACCAAGAACCCAATGGTAAAAATGGCATAGAAAATGGAGCTATTGAGCTCCATATGGGCCAAAATAATTTTAGGGTTGAAATTTATAAATTATGTGGGGCCCATGAATAAAAATGACTTTTAACTTTTCAATTTGAAAATTTGTTGATGCCCTAAAACTTACTGAGCTCATTGTGTTAGATTGGACTAATGGACTTCAATTCCAAGACCATAGATGAGAGTTCTCTTCCTTCTTGTCATTTTTGTCTATTTCATTTTTAGTTTTAGTGACATGGTGACCCATATGGAACACTATTAGAGTTTTCCCTAGGTCACATGGTTGTTGAAGGAACAATTACAAGAACACTCATGGTTGTTCTCTTGATGATCACACCATGTTGCAACATTAAATGACTAGTAGTGCAACTATATTGTGCGGTTGCTATGAAGACATTCATGCCACATCATAGCCAACTTGAGGAATGTCTGCATAGATGTTCCATGTTCCTATTCCAAATATAGCCACCCTATGGTGTAATCGAAATGAAGAATTTAACCATGGATTTCTCACATGCCTATTCCTGTGACATTTGCGATATGGTGTGGTTGAATTGTGAAAATTATGTGTGATAAAGTGGTGCCACTTTCTAGGACTTAGTCACAAATCTATACAAATTGGGATTGTTAAGGAGGGAGTGCTTGAGATTAGCAAGCAAAGAAGTAGGCCTACTAGAGGATGCCTATGAAAATAGGATGGGGATGCGGATAATGTTTGTGCTCATGTTGGGAGTCTTTCAAGTTATGTCCGACAATAACTAGGGGTTTTTGTGTGATAATCTCAAGGGTTTCGACTTATCCACCATGTGAGGTTTTAGCTTGCACATGCTTTCATCTCCCCTTCTTCCTTATGTTTAGGAAATCCAAATTATTACAACTTTAAATGCAAGGGGGCATTTGAAATTTCCATGAATGATGTTTTACCCTGCAAAAAACCCATATGCAAAAACATGACCTAAAACATCGGGGATTTAGAAAACCATATTAACATCTATTGCCACCATGAGCTCTTGACACACGTCACCATATAGCTAAGTTAGGAATCCACCCCAATGGTTGTTTAGTTTTCATAATCATATTACGTTGCTCTCTGCTAAATAACTAGTTATTTGTTTAATAAAGTAAACATATTCTTTTGATATATCTCCATTGAAGATAAAACTCATTCATAGTATGCCTAAAGTTGCATAGGTTCTAGAGGTTAGACATATGTCTTACATGGACACAAAACAACATCCTATGTATGACACGTGTCATAACATCGATGTGAGACATGGAGTCTATCCATACAACTCTATGATATTGATGCCATCTAGCACCAACATTATATGTTGTCTAATAATGCCATTCATAAGTCTAACATTAAAATTCACACAACTTTAACATCAATTATTGTACATTATCTAACGTCAATGTTATCCATACATTTGACATTATAACCCACACAAATTTACAATATTAATTGAACACGATTTATCGACATATCTCTAAGTGGCTTTTAACATGCATAAAATTTTCAACTATAAGTTTGTATCCCACTGTTAAAATCTAAATAAGAAATTATAATGAAATAAAATATTAAACAAAATCATCCCACTATTAAAATCTAAATAAGAAATTATAATGAAATAAAATATTAATTTTTTTTTACTAACATATTCTATGTAAAAATGTCAAAAGTCTCACTAATGTAGAAAAAACTTTACTTTGTGCAATGTGAGGATGGTGATAAATTTCTTAATTTTCTAGTTGGAGGAAAAATATGTATTTATTATGTTTAAGGTGTGTAGTTAGAGTGGTTATTTTCTTAGGATATGTTTGTCTTCCTCAAATTTATTTGCGTAAACCACTTGCTATAAAAGCATTCAAACTCCCACAAAATTCTCTTACTTTGCAACTATGTCGTTGCACGACATTATATATACTATTAAATATATAATGAAGTAACCCATCTTATAAATCAAAAGTTAGCTTTCACATTGTTGCATCTGTAAGAACTAATATTGATAGCTTGTCTATCATTCCAAACACTACATTTACTATGAATTGATGAAAATGTTATGATTTGAAGTGAAAGCTAGTGATATTTCTATATACCTTACATCACTTAGGAGATGAATTGAAGATTCCATAACTTATTAGATCTAGAAATTGTTGTCTTTGGGGAAGTTGGTCTTCAACATGTAATTGATGTTTATAACATATTTGGACTCAATAATGTTGAAGTTTCTCCACCATGGACCCTTGAACATGAATGCACCTTTTCTCTCTCTTAAGAGATATATAATCCAATGTATAAACAATGGAGGTTGAGTATTAGAAATGGAAACTACATGCTAGAGGCCATGTTATATGTCCTTTTAAGTTCTTATGTAACCATATATACAAAGTCATCTTTGAGTATAGTACCAATTTTGAACCATGTCAAATCTTCTATAGTAGCAGATATTGACACCCACATCTTAAACTGCTTCTCTTTCTTCATTGTACAATATAAACAATTAAACAATGATCCAGAATTCTACTTGTTGTTTATGTTTTTTTGGTATGAAGAGTGTAACACGAGTGTGCCATGGACATAACTTGTGCTTGAAGACAATTAAAATCCATTTAAATAGTATATCAAATATTTATATTTATATTGCTCGCAGGGGTGTAGACTGATTGACAAGTGTCGCGTAAATGTAAAAAGGAGGTCTCAAGTTCGATTCTCACCCCGATTTATCCTGAGACATACTTGCGCGTAATGCAATTCTCTCTAAAGGTTATAAGACAACCGACAAGATTCGACCCCGTGTCACAAGAATACGATACTGTTGTCGTTACCGATTTCCCTAGTTTATATATATATATATATATATATATATATATATATATATATATATATATATATATATATACAACTTTATTTTCTCGTTATTATCTTACAAATAAAAAACACTATAATTTCCCAATTGATTGGTTTATGATGAATAAATTAAAAAATATTTGAATATATATTATAATAATAATTAATAATTTAATTTTAAAATTAAAATTAAAATTTCAAATTAATATAGAAGATCCTTTTATTTGTAAGATAATATATAACAAACATGAGGGTTATTTCATTGTTTCACTTTGCAATAAAAAATGTGTTGAGAAAAGATAACGTTTTGGTGGAGGATTTGATGGCAACATGATATAATGATGAAATGAATGAATGCCAATACTTCACGATTCTTTCATTTGAAGATGAGTTTTTCTTAATAAACTTATACGACTTTAGAAGCTAAAACTTAAAAAAAACCCAACTTCACATAGTTATGAAGTTGACACATACAAATGAAACTTGTATTTTGTTGATATTTGTGAAATTAAAAGATGGGGATTCCGTAAAGGAAACTTGTTAACTTATATTTTGTTGATACTTGTCAATTTGGGTAATCGAGTTGAAGGATTAATGGCGTAGAAAAATTAAGAAGGGATTTTATTTTCATGGGAGAATATATTGTAAAAGCCTTAACGCAACTTTTGCATTTAGTATGGTTGTTGGGGAGTACAATGATGAGTGTGCAGTTTCTCATTGCCATCATATTAAGTTATCAATTCATTGTTATATGGGTTAGTTGATAATTATATATATTTAAAGTGGGGAAAGGAAATGTTGAAGTGAATGAGGATGGTTATGTTGTTTAAAGATTAGGGGATTTTGTTTTTGGACGGAAATTGAATAATTCAAAAGGGTTTTTAGTAGGGGTAAACATGATTGGCATATGATGGCAGGATGTGATGTCAGAGGTTGTGAAATACCCATTCATCACTAAATCAATCTTAATTGGTGTTTCTAATCTTCCAAGGACTATTGGAATATAAGGAAATGAAGGGTTGTTGTTATGTATGAGGGCATTTTCATTAATTATTGGTACAATTCAATTAGAGGTTGGGAACCATTGGTTCTAATGAGATCCATAGTTCAAAGTGCACAAGAGGGTCATCACCTCAACAATTTGTAGTCATTTATGAGATTTTACTCCCAAGTTGATAAAATATTGTATGGGTGAGAGACAATATGGGACAAGTTTTTGACAAAGAAAAGGTGTGGAATCACTGGAAGATTGCAATGGACGTTGACATGCGTAGACTCACAATAAGCACAGTGGAAATAACATAATGAGTTTTTGGGCATCATCCAAGTGATTCAAAATAACTGAGGAACAATTTATAATGTTTGATATTACTACACCTATTTCAATTTATTTTCAAAGCTAGATAACAAATATTAAAAGTTCATTGATGCATGTTGTAGTTTCTTTAGTAGTTTAAAAAACGACTTTCTATACACTATGATAAAAATATTAAATATATTTAGCTTATAGTGAGGGGTAACATTCTACTTTCTTTTTCCAAGAACAATTTTTTAATTTTTAATTTTTATATTTGATATTTCAACTTAGAAATCAAGATATACATTAGTATAACCTCTCGATTGTTGTCCAAAATTCAAAAAAGTATATAGCCTACCCAACTTCTACTTATTATAGTCATCAAGGAAACATGCCAAGTCCATATGTAAGACCTCATGGCTCAATCTTGGAGAACAACAAAAATACCCATATTGACACATGGAATCACTCTCAACAATCCATTGCTTTAGAGTTATCAAGATTACATATTCAAAAGAGAGTTCTTCTCCTCTAAATACTTGCACAACCGATGATCCTTCTCACAAAGAGAGAGAAACCTTAGAAAGAGAGACTCCTTTTGAGTAGAATTACTTGAAAAGGGTAACATTCTAGTTTATCTAGAGATTATTAGTACAATAGCTAGCAACTATAAAACCCATTTATTATCTCCTACTTTCGTTTCACCGCCCCATTCCACAAAGGAAACATCTCATGATCTAGTGGTCATTTCCCTTGACAAAACTAAACTATGAATATCTCACAATCCCACTTCAAAGCACTCTTGAAATTTCTAAGATTGCTTGTTCAAGACTTTAAACTTTAGTTCACTCAATGTCATAGCAAGTTGTGTCAAGACCCTTGCATTGCACTACAATCAATGGTATATCATGTTTATCTAAAGTCTAAACTTGATAGGCAATTTGTTTCCATGTATCTATTTGTTTAACTTCACCAATCCTCTAAGACTTCACTATTAAGTTTCTAGAGATTGCAAATGGAGACAAATGCTTATATTACAATCAACTATAAAGACGAAAGAAAGAATGATTGAGAATATTTTGTTTAGTGGCTAATGATTTAGAATGAGTACTTGAATACGCCTCTTGAATAACCTGAAATCCCATTTTTGTAACTTCTAACTTTATGATCATAGAGTCAACTACCATAGAGTCCTTAGCATTGAACTTGTCTGGGTGCCATTTCTATAACAAATGCAAAAACACAAAAAAGAGACTCAAATGAATTAATTATAAGCTTATTTCAACAGTTATGTCAAGGTTCCATTGATTAGTTATGGGGAATATTTGCACATATGTGAATTGGAAGGAGTTATATGTGAACAACTTGTTGAATTTGAAAGGCTAGGCCAATCATTCTATTTTTTATTTTTGAATAATTTAAAGTCCAAGCTATCACATTACTTCTTCCTCATGTGTGGAGTGCAATTTGCTTTCAAAAGGAAGTTAGTCCATGAGGGACTAAGACCAAATAACTACTTTTGGATCTAATGGTTATGTCATGTAGATTGCTAGACACTTTTAATAATTTAATTGTTCATAGAGCTAGACCAATTAGTGTTTATGGATTTCAAGTAGAGTAATTGAATCCTTGTTGCCTACCTACATTACAAAGTGTGCACAAGATTACTTTTAATTTTCATTTAAAGATATATGCACCCATGCTCATTAACCCAAAATCTATTATTATTATTGTTAATATATATTTACTTTCTCTCATGCTCTATAACCTATTGTGACAATTATAAAACACCTTATACATAACAATCTAATTTCAAGTTTTGATAGGTGATGTGTTCCCTGATTGGTATATTAGTATAATATCCCTTCTTTCCGTCGCTATGCCTTGTAACCCAAGTAGTTGTGCAAAACAAGATCCACATATTCTGCAATGGAAGGAGGTCAACTGTAGGGTTTCAATGTTTTAGGGACCTTGATGGAAATGGCGGTCATTCCCAATGTATAGTGACAATTAAAACACCGTTCTAGCCTTTTTTTGAACTTCATCACATAGCTTCTCACCCCTAAATATCATTTGGATTATCTATAAAGAAGAATCCTATGGTTTGAGCTTTGAATCCAATGGAGATTATGAGCATAGAGGTTTGAAGAAAGAGACATGTTTTCGAATGCACTGACATCCTACCTAACCATGAATTCATTCTCAATTCTAACATATCCACATGTAGATTGTGAGTAGGTAGAGAAAGGTTATTCATATTTTAATATATTTGTCAAAAATGTCTTATAATATATATAATAAATTTGTAAAGAAAATTAGAAAGCAAAGATATTAGCGATTGAACAGTTTTTGTTCCAAGCATTTTTATTCTTGTTATGAATTAAATATAATTATAACTACTACATTGATCATAACAATGACTGAGCAAGAAATATTACTCACAAATATATCCATTGCAATGTCTCCTTCAATCAAAACCATCCTCCACAACTAGTAGAAATTAGAAATGTATCTTTAATCAAATTCTAGTCCTAGGGATATAATAATACAAACTTAAAAAATATATCATATATTGACATTTAAAATTACAATGTGATCTCTGATTTTTTGTTTATCTATCCTCCCTATAAACAATTTTGCAAACCCTGATTTTTACAATAAACTAAACGAAACTTTTAACATGACACATGAATGATTTATTTACCCGGTTTCCTCCAAAATAGTTCAAACTACATTCTCCATTATTAATCTTCAGTCAACTACAATAAAATCAAATATTCAACGAATTTAAACATATTGAAACTTCAATATATCATGGTAAAATTCCATACAAATTGATGTGGATCTTTTAAAATCAAAAAACATTAACAATATAATATTAGGGAAAATGAAATACATTAAAATGAAATACAAAATCCTTCATAGAAAACCATATAAAGAAGAGAAACCTAAAGGAAAAACAATAAGCAAACTTAAGAAAAGAAAGTAGAAAGCTAAAAAAGAAAATAGAAAGAAAACACATAATGAAAAACAAAACAAGAAAATGAGACTCAAAAGCAAGCACATATGTAGTAAACAAAGAGTAAAGAGTAAAGGGAAAGGCTAAAGAAAACAAACATGCATCATTTATATTCACTACCTTAGTGGGACAAAAGCATGGACACAATATCTTGTGAAATCCATAAAAAAATGTCGAGATTAAAATTATGTTGATGTTGAGATTGAATTTGAATGAAAAAAAACACCTAAGGCTAATGGTTGTATAAATGAAGGTTCCAAAATCACTAAAGACATGTAGCAGGATACCGAGAAGAGTGAGTTCAAACCATAAATGTGGAAGAAACAGAGAAGCATAAGTGGTAAGTACAACAAGTATAACGATATTAAGAGGACCAACAACTTGTTGGGATTACATGATTGGTGGATGAGCCGGATGACACATATGACAAGTGGATCAAGGTGGTATATTTTCATTGAAGGTGGATAGATGACAAAGGCTTATAGGAGACCATCCCCTTAAAAGAAAACCTTTTCCATAATTAGTGAATTTGAGATAAGTTGGTTACATTTCAATCTAATGAATGTGTTCCAATCAAATCCTCAAAATCTCAAGTTGGGCCTCACTTTCTAGTGTAGGAGTGAATATTTCCACCACATTTTTCATAAACAAAGATTCTCTTAATTACAATATTATTTTAGGGTTTACTTGAATAGTCTCGCAAATAGAATATTAATCCAACTATCAACATGCAAGTTATTCAAATTCATGATTATATTTATTTGTTTAATGAATGTCATTCATTATTGATTAATATTTTATGAGCTTGAATAGTCCACCAAAGACTTGACATTATTCATGAGACATAAATCATAAATGGATGACTTTGGATAAAAAATTAATCTTAAAAAATGATATTTCATAATGTTGGACCATGGAAGTCCCCACATGCTTAAGCAAAGAGAATAGAGCTTTGAATGAGTAGTTCATAATGCACCAATGCACATTCATCTTAACTCTAGATCTATCATATGAAAAAAGGGATCAAAACCATTGAGATGCAACCCTTTTTTAGATTGCAAAATGCATTTCTTGGGGAAACTCATCGGGTACTTCTTCTCATTCCAAGGATGGTACTCAGGGTAAACTAGATTCTTGAACGCTTAAAGCTAGATCAATAGTCAAGAATTGGTTCATGAAGCGAGAAAGCATGTTAGAACATGGGATTTGAACCCAGGTAGGGGAGCATAACAAATTTCCTATCAACCACTCGAACTACACCCAATTGACACACACACATTTCCAAGTAATATATCATGGGGGGAACCTCCTATGCACTTCCCCTCATTCTAAGGATGCTACCCAGGGTAAACCCTATATTCTTAATGGCACAAGGCCATGTAAGAAACTCATGAATAGATTATATATAGTTCATTAAAAATAAACTCATGAAGAACAAACATGTCACAAAGTGGGAGTAAAAACTGGGTGGGGAGGGAACAATTTTTCTTCACAACCACTCAGGATACACCCCAATTGACATGTGTGTGTGTGTGTGTGTGTGTGTGTGTGTTTTACATACAATTGATATTGAAATGCTTTACTTAATACCGAGATGGAAACATTTTATTTAAGGTTGACACTGAAGTATTTTTATTGTAATTAATATTTTATTTTTTTGTAAAATGTCACGTGTCAGCTCCAGGTTGATCACGAAGGGAATTACATATCTCCCTCATATTGAGCTATAGAAAGTGCCTCTCAATGAAATAATACTTTCTAAGGTTTTGCAAATAGGGTAGAAACCTAAGTGGACTTAGTTATGTGATAAATTCCATGGTTGAGTGTGTTATTAGTTGTAAATATCATATTTCGCAATTGACACTATGTGCTTTATTTCACTAGTTTCAATCTCGCTTCTCTACCCTTATGAGAATCACCTGCAATTGGTAGTAACTGGACTATTTAAGCTCGTGAGAAATTGGTCATGAATGAATAATGTTCATGGAACATGGATTATAGGCATAATAGATGCATTGCACTGAATACACAATTAATCTCCAAAATATATATATTTCATAATGTTGAATTATGAATTTCACACATGCATAGATATACTTTATGAAACATCCATATAAACATTGAGCACCAATGAAAATAACACTTGAGCGACTCTCCTTGAAATACTTACATGTCTACCTTAGTATTGATCTCTCAACAACCTTTGTTGAATCATTGTTCTTATGCATATGCATTTCTTTTTTCTTAATTTACATCCTAGACAAATTCAAATCCTTTAACCATCTACATTGAAATGGATTTGAAAAAAGGTTATTGCTAAGATTAAGTGTAATAATGAGTGGTAAATGGATATAATTGTGATATTGATGTTAAGTAAAGGCACCATCTTTCTCCAACCCTTTTTGGCATCTATACTGATAAAATCAAGCAATGTTTAGAAGATGATGGATGCATTGGTATTAACATGGTAAAACTTGTCTTCATCCTTGATGATATCATTCTCCTTGCTAAAACTATTGAAGATATTCACATTCAAAGTTCTCCAACAATTTGCAAAAAAATAAACTTATCATTAATATTGATAAACCAATATTATGATAATTAACTCTAAGAAAAGAATTTATCCTCCAATTTAATATGGTGATAACACCCCTTAAAAGGTACAATTTTACAATCTTACAACTACTTAGATACTAATTTCAATTGCCATTTAAATTGGAATTACAATGTTGATAAGAGAATCATCGATGATTGGAAAGTTAATTATGGTTTTGAAAATAAATATAAAAATGTTGAACTTTAAGATTTGAATAAGTAAAAATTCATTTTTAACACTTTACTTATCCTAATTATTCTCTATAATTGTGAATTTTTAGCTTACAACATCCCTCATAATACTTTGAATATAATTGAATAAATAAAATTAATTTATTTTAAAAAATATTAAACATCATTACCATCATCAATGTGAAATTGAAATTTATAAATCCTTACAAACCAATTAAAAAATAAAATAAAATAATAATATGAGAAAGAAAAATATCCCATTCATATCTTTATCTTAGAAAGCAGACATGCACGTTAGTGTTATGGCCATTGAAAAGCAAGAGATACAAAATGATGCCTGGAAGCGTATGGGTTTAATAATGACAATCCCTTTGAGAAATAATGAATTGGAATATTGATAAATGAGGAATAAAGTTTGTATATTAAGTTATATTATATTGTATACAGTAAAGTTAATATTAGGATTTTAAGATTGTTTAAACCATATTTAACTATGTTTATGAGAGTGTTTTGTTATTTATAAATTTATTTTGATTATGGAAAATTGGTAATTTATTAGAGTGATTTGGGTTAGATTYGAGATAAATTTATTGGCCTTCACTATAACTCAAAATTATATTCAATAACCTGCAAGTCAGATATACCAATAACTTGAGACTTAGAAAKAGTTGAGTTGTTTCACTTGGATGCGTCTATCCCTCTAGTTTTGTCACAATTGGTTTATATGTCACTTTGTGAAAATTGAACCCAAATGAGAAGGATAACAAACATACTACCCAACCACCTAAACTAAACATATATGAACAAAAATTTCCCATTATTATAAAAAGAATATCACTTATAAATAAGACAACCCAATAAATATCCTTTTATTATTATAAGACATCGAACTTAACAAAAATACCAAACTATAATTAAATACCAAACTATAATTACCAAACTATAATTGTTATTATTATGAGTATCTATTATGAGGTTCCCTTCCCTTTCTTAGGAAGGTCTTTGGTTGGGTTTAAAAGTTACTCAATCCTTTGAAAACATTAAATTACAAAAAAACAAAATTTCCTTCACTAATCAACATGTACCTTACTACTTAAGACAAAACCTTACCACAAACTACAAAACATGGTATTTGAAAATAGATCTACTTATAATAACACACCATTCACGAGTCACGATAATGTAAACCACATGGATAACATTAGTTGAAACTAAGTTGTCATCACAATAACGCATCTTTCGTCTAGTATATGAATGAACAAGCTATAGAATAATCACACATTGGAACACACCATCACATATTTGAGCACAATGTTTATAGTAAGAAACACTCTAACAATCAAGAAAAGATAATAATTGGGAAAGGTATATTACTTATTTCAAATTAGATTACAATTTAGGTCTACATAGATGAACTTAAAAAAGATTGAAATGTACATATCATAATTAAAAAAAATAAAAATGAAATCTATCCTCCTTATTACTCTAATTAGAGATTGAAATTCACATATCATAATATAAAAAAAAGAAGAAGAAGAGTGAAATATATTTAAATGCATATATGATAATATATATATATATATATATATATAAGTGAAATATATCCTCTTATGATTCTGTTTCATTATAGACAAAAGTTATTTAATAAAGTTAACTTTGATCAAGTAATCTTTATAATGGATTGTTTGATGATTTCAAAACTAATTATTGTACAACTCATTACTTCGCTTTTTTCAATTGTTATGGACATTTATTACAAAATTGGGGGGTGTTCACACTCAACATTATTTGGCCTTGGAAAGTATGGTAGCCTCCTAGATACATCGGCTTGATCAATCGTAAAGTTGTTCTCTTGGGTGGTCTTCTTTGCATTATTGGATTTTCCTTAGATGTCACAACTTGCCCTGCTATGACTTCTTTCCTTTACACTATAGCAACTCTACCTTGTATTCCTTTACATGCTTATGAAGTTCTTCATTATCAATGACTGTTCTAGTAGATTGTAGTACTTGACCATGAACTCATCTAGTTCATCTAGAAATTTGTGCCACTTTTCTTGGCCTTTCTTAATAAAATCAAATCTCTCTACCCATATTTAGATGTATTCCTTACACCACCCTTCTATCGATAGGTAACTTTCATGTAGGCTCAATCAAAATTGTTGTGTTTCTTCCTCAACTACTTGTTGGAATGATATCTCTCCCTTGGCATGTTATCCCCTTCCTCATTGATGAATATGGTTACCCCATCTTCGATGACATCTCAAAGACTTGTTGCAGTTCCCTTTCCATGATGCATGTTCCTATGAAGCTCTTGTGGCATTATGCCCAAATCATCTACCCTATTTGCAATAGGTGTCTATTGTACATATTTTGATTTAGTTTGTGTAACATGCAATGAAGATGTGATCATCAAAATACCCTGTTTTGGATCTTACACCACAATTTTTCAATCTCATCTCATCAGTTTCGTCAGTCATATTTTGACTCACATACTCCTTTCGCTAGTCAGTGAAGAGGTAATGACTATTGGTGCCAACTATCATATAATTTTATAGTTACGTCCTTCATGGATCTTAGAGTAAAGGTTACACCTCCTTAAAATAAACTTTATCCTCTACTTAATTTCTTACTTAATAAATCGTCCCCACTTGAGTAGTTAGAAATGTCTTCCTAGTTTTGGAAATGGTGTTTCTAATAACTGTAGCAATTCCATTATCTATTCATTTTTTTCTTCACATCTACATAAAGGTCCTCATAATATTTGTTGAACATCTTTGTAGACACTTCAAATTGGTGGGATTCTTGAATTAAAGGATTGGTTTTTTCCTTACTCATTGTATAATTTGTTGTACCCATGAGCAATTTGGGTTCATTGGACGTTATTGACAATGCCATTATCATCTCCAACATACCCATGTGTGTATTGAAACAAGTTTCAATGCAAGGTTTATTGCCTATATATACCTTTTTTCTTTCTCAGGTGACTACTACCTCTATTATTCTTTCCCTTGATTGAGTTTCCTCATATAATCAAAATACTTCATTTTTTCTTTTCCTTAAAAGAGGCTCTTGATATCTCCGGGGTAAAATATTAGTAGAAATTTGTCAACTAGTTCAATGTTAAAACTCCCAACTATGATAGCTTTCGTGGTTTGGTGGATGGACTCTACAATATGTAAACCTCACCCTCTTTCTAATTCCCAACTTCCTTTCCCTAGTCTGGGTCACGATCATAGAGTTTTCTTGTTGGTATACTCATGTTGTGTGATTCATCATGCTTTCAATCATTCTTCTTCCAAAGCAATAAGTCTAACTCTATTTTTTCATTATCTTCCCTCTAATGGAATTTATATTGTGTAACTTGTTTAGGATGCCTTTGTCTTTCTTGATTTAGTTGTAAGGCCGCCATCTCTATCCTCACTTGGATGATGTACTTGTCCACTGTCGTCTAGATCTCATTAATCTTTGTTTGTTCTTTCTTTGCCAGATTTTTTATCTACTTTTGGTTAATCTTAGTGCATGTTGTTACTAGCCTTTCCCAAGTGGCATCCAATAAGATCAACCAAGTTTTGATCCTTTCTTCTTCAGTCAAATCATCTCCCAAGTCAGGCTCTAGTTCTTCTTGGTGTTCATTGGGTACCTTTTGTGCCCAAGGGATCAATTGTCTTTTTCATGTATTTATTTTATTGCCCAAATTTATACCTTAACTCTTGTTGTTCTTCACATTTGATCTCCTTTAATTTTTTATGCTTTAGCTCTATTTTCCTTTTCTATTTGAATTTATCTTTGGAATTTTTCTTTTGTGCAACTTCCTATTATTTTTGTTGTTTCTCTACTCAATGCTTCTACTTGGATTCCTCTTAGGCTTTATTCTTCTTCTCAACTTCTTGTTTTTGTGTGGTGCCCCACTCTATGTTCCTTTTCTCAAGAAAGCCATCACTTGTGTGCAACTTCACGTTCTCTTTTATTTTGGTCCTCTTCATGTTTCTTGTATCATTCTTATGTCCTATTCCTTTTATCCTCAACCTCCTTCTTACTTATCTCATGTTCTTTCTCCCTCTAGGGTGATTGAGTATGGTGTCAAAGGTAGGATTCAAACTTAGCTTTTAACAATTTAAGAGATTAGATATCAAACTATTCCTTCTAATTCGATGTCTTTGTCTTTTTGTTGTTGACCTTTCCCTAGATGGATTTGAGATTTTCATCATCCATGTCCAATAGTTTTTGGTAAATTATGACCATGTGTGCCTCCTTCATATGTTTTGTTGTACTTCACAATTCCCATATTTTTGTTGTTGTTGGATTCCCTTTCATTTTTCCAGGTTTCATTCTCTTCACAGAATTTCCAAATTCCTTTGAAGTATGGGCCACCTAATGTTTCTCTTTGATGATCAACTTGCCTAAAAATTATTTACCATCCAAAGACTCTATTCATATATCTTTGTCTTTCAACAACTTTTCCCTTGTTAATTATGTTTCTTTTGGCGGATTTACTTTTTTTCTTCTTTTTCTTTTTCTTTTTATTTGCCTTCATTGGGATTGCCTCGGTGTCTTTACCACCTCTTCCAATCCCCCTCTTTTGCCAACTTTTTGGCTTTGATTTGTGTGGTCACCCTTGTTATTATTGTGGAAATTTCTTTCCCCACATGTTCGGCTCTTTCTTCAAGTAGTTAGGAGAATTTAATATGTTTAACCACTTGCCTCAACAAATCCTTTATTTTCTCAATTTTTTTTTTAAGAGATTAACCTTGTCCTATTGGGAATTGAATTATTCTATTAACCTTTTGACATTGACAACTACTTCCTCATCCCACTCTAGTTGGATTGTTTGCCAATTTGTTCATAATATTTGGGTTTAAGTATATAATTTCCATTTCGAGCCTTATCCTCCTCGAATCTATGTTGTTCCCCTTCATTGAACTCAATATCCATTACCACCATTGAATCTGTCTCTAGCTCATCTAGATAATTATGGTTTGATCATGTATGTTCTCATGCTTCCATTGAAGCATCCTAGGACCAACCAAAACCCTTTGGTACCTCAAGTTCGATGAGTTTTTTAAGAGGATTTTAATGTTTCATTTTTAGGATGATGAATTTTGGGTCTAGCAGATAGACCTCTTTGAAAAAACACTCCCAAAACCATGTTTGTGGGAGCTTGTACGGGGCATCCTTCTTAATCTCAATGAATTATTGATTGGTTATGTATACTTGTCGACAAACCTACACGATTTATAGTTTTCTCTTGATGAGTTTTGGTAGGAAATTTGAGTAATCAAATAATCCCCAAACTTGAATGTAGAAATAGCCCCCATCTCAATTTAGTCTTTGGCATGTTCTATGACTAGTTAGTCACGGGATTTGAATCATTTTGTGTTATCTTCCTTTTGTTAGTGCATATCCATGCATCATACCATGATTTCTTCATTTACCACCCAATGATTGTATCAAGGTTCCCTTCTACACATCTTCGTATACAAGTAGGACGCATGTAGGAATTCATTTTTAACTTCTTTTCTACCTATTTTGGTGGTAGGAACACCACAACTAGCCAAAATGCATAGTTTTACATTAAGAAATGACCACGAGGGTCACATTTAATTTGCTAAAGTTGTGAGTGAAATTGTAGTTCGACACTCATCACCTAATCAATATTAACAACAAATTAGAGCACAAATGAGAAAAACTATACCCACTCCTTCTATTGTAACATAGGTTAAAATTCTAAATTTTTCATTACAATAGGTATTTTTAAGATTTATATTAGTTTGTTTTATCTAAATGTTAATTTGATTTTGACCTATTATATTAAGTTTCCTTCTCTTGTTTTGTGTTAATTTTTATATTAGGTTTTACCTTTTTAACGCATATTTACTTTAATTTATATATAAATTAGTCTAAAATATCAGTTTATTATATTAATCTTAGCTTGTTTATGTTTAGTTTTATTAACTTTAGTTTTAACATAGATTTTAATTTCTTTGATTTAGTTTTATAATATTTATGTTTATATATTTGTATCTTTATATTAATAAAATTAGGTCTATTTTGAAAAGTTTTGCAGGTATATTTCAATAAACACGGAACTAGGTGGAGCAAACGACGACCCACATTGTTTCGTTGGACCAAATCAACGACCCACATACTTTTGTGGGTCCTAGAGATTTTTTTATAAAGTCCCAATCTCTCGCCATCGTGCTTGTCATACCACCGACCTCCCAGATGGTAAATCTTTAATAAGAATTGGTCTAATAACTCGATCCAATGCCATGTCATGTCGGATCACCAAACCATCACTTACCAGGACCCTAAATCATAATGCACAATATATTACCCCAATCTGGTGCCACATCATACCAGGTTATCGACCACCAGATCATCGGACCATCAAAACTTTTTTCTAAAGCTCTTTCCATAATATCTTTCGTTTCAGTGGACAACTCAACATTTACACATGGCATATGTCAGAACCAATGAGTGACAACCCCAAGTATATGTGGAATTTTCCAGATATGTAGGACAATGCATCATAACTGGGTGACATGTGGCATGTCTTTCTGCCACATCAATGAAAAAAGGGACCGATGAGGGGGCGCCATGTGTTTGTGGTGACATCGACATTCCATGTCATGTCGGGTCACCAAACACCGAGTTTGATTGCTTAAGTTCTATGTTTTTCAAGGAAAGGTCGATCTGGTAAAGCAGGGACCCACTTCTAAAAGCTTACACTATGCACGAGGTTCCGAGGCCTATTTGTTCAATTTCAAATCTTATAGGAAAGGCTTGTTCTATACAAAGCCAATAATACAAAATTCCACGATAAATGTGGGATTAATTAATGATTTTGATAACAAATTAAAGCATCATCCGACGTTTGTGGTGGCATATGGATGTTGATATGATGATTGTTGTGTATCAATGATCTTGAGTCTAATTTTGGGCATCCAATCAACATAACGAAGTGGTTTTTGCAGTTGAAGAGATCCAGGGATTATCTGATCTGATCGACATTTTTATAATAGAAAGATATCTCCAGGATCAAATAACAATTTCTTTTGTGATTTTTGTGTATAAATATCTATTCAAAGAGATTGTAAAAGGACTTTTGGCCCTGAACTATTCACAACTTTCAATAAAATTATTTTTACAGAAGATAGAGGGATTCCCAGTTTCATTTCTGGAGTTTTGTGTTTTCATGTTACACGTTCTCTATGTTTTCATAAACCATTTTCTTCCATCTAATTTATTTATTTCATAGTTTCTACAACTTGGTACAATCTCCACTGTAGTAAGATTTTAAAACATTGTTTGAAGTACATAATTTCCTATGTTTTATTGTGAGTAAAATAAGACCCGTCCTTTGATATTCTTGCTTATAATTTCAAGTAATTTCATGATATAGATAAGTTTATTTTTATTTCCTTTATTGAAGAAGGAGTAAGATTTATTTGCACTGAATACCTTGCTCCCTGTTTCAATTTTGTTTCTTTCATTCTACCTTTCATGCTTTAATATTTTGATGAGCTTTATGAATGAGATAAGGCCTCTTTATTTTTGTTTTATATTCATTGAAGACTCATATTAATTAGAGTATTAAAAGGTCATTTTAATCAATTGAATTATTACTGTGAGATTCCTTGACATTGTCTTTGATCCTAGGACAATCTCAGGAACAAGATCTTTTTGGCGTCGTTGTTGGGGATGGATTTGAAATATTTATATTTCCTAGGAGCACGACATTGAATAGATTTGATTTCTGACGGTGAACATAATCAAACATATGTAGCCTCTTTAATTACTCTTCACCTGGTGACTTCACAATGATTCCTTTGAAAACTCCATGATTTGAAGAATCCATTGTGACCTTCACTAGTGATTCTATTGTGATTCCAATAAGATTTTAAGACTCCACCGGTAAGTGAGCCCTGCTGACGAAAATGAAGAATTATTTCAAAATGATCAGGTATCAAATGTAAATCTTCTTTCCGTAAATTGTTGATCTGCTACTTGGTTCTTTCTTGCTTTTTATTTTACAGTTGAAAAAGTTTTTTTGCTATTTTATACATTCAGAGGATAAAAAGTTCAAAACCTCATTTCATATCTTTGAAAACGAAACCATAGATTCTCCTCATATTACTCAAGTAGATAAGCCTTTATTATTGTTGTCTTCTGAAAGTGATTATCAACTTATTGCATTAGTATATTTTGAGAGCTTTCTTGATCAAAAAATATAGATTCCTACTCTTACAAAGCATAATCATTCTTGTACATCAGTTGGGAATGAAATTAATTTTCTAATTTCCTCAGTCTCTCATATACCTTATGACCAACCTACAAATATTCATGCTCGAGATTTAAACAAGTTTAAACCTCTCAAATTTCCATTAGTTCTTCAAGATCTTCCTTCTATGTAACATGCTTCTCTTACACCTAAGAAAGTCAAGGCAAACTAGGAAATTTGTTTTTTTGTGGTGAGCATTTAACATCAACCCAAGATCATGACAATGCCTATTTAAAAAAAACATCAACATTCATCCATTCCATTAGTCCAATAGTCCTAAACATAGATTAATCATGGTGCAAGGGTGACCCTTACTGTTATCAATCAATGTCAACATGTGACTAATCGCTGCACACGAGAGTAACTATTCTAGAACATTCAAAGGTCAACTCAAGTAAGGGCGTTGGAGGGAACTATCTAGTTGCTAAAACAATCATACATATACATAAATTCATGACACAAATCCCAAAGGGGTTGGATCCAATGGTGGAAAGCGATGATTTTTTCACCATTGGGCAAGGTTCAATTCCTGTGAGGGCCTAACCTGAAGCCATGGGGGCACCTTGAGGTAGTGGTCGAATGTGTGGTTGCACCCATAGATACTATATTAAATGGTATTGTGACCCATGAACACATAAGTGGATCAAATCCCACCGCCATGTCCTTCAATTTTTTTTTTCCCCAAAGGGGTTGGATCCAATGGTGGAAAGAGAGGAGTTTTTCACCATTGGGAAAGGTTCAATTCTCATGAGGGCCTAACCTAAAGCCATGGGGGCACCTTGAGGTAGTGGTCGAATGTGTTGTTGCACCCAGAGATACTATATTAAATGGTATCGTGACCCGTGCACACATAAGTGGATCAAAGCCCACCCCCATGTTCTTCAAAGTTTTATGTCCATTGGATGTAGGTTGGGTGGTTGGGAGGAATGATTGTTTCCATCCCTACCTAGGTTCAATTCCTTGTAAGTGACATGTTGTTCCCTTAAATGGTTCTATTCCAAAAATACTCTGTCTCCCTATGTTCTCTCGCGGATTACAGGGAGTTAACATGGACATAGCGAGCAAATCTGGTGTCGCGAACCACATGAAAAAAAAAAAATCATGACGCAAGATTAATTAACATTAAATCAAGGTGCAAGAGTATGACGATGAAGCGATCGCGTGCCCATAGAAATTACAGCACACAAGAAAAATTATTACAAGCTAAACATGCATCCCCATTAATGAAATGTGTGCGAGAAATCAAGCTAAACACGCTACGTCTATCATTATTCAAGTGTGCAAGAAATCCAATCATATATCACAACATATTCAATGGCGCAAGATGAACGTTCATTAAATATTTATGGTTTCAAGTAACTAGACCTAAGTCTATCCACACCTAAATATGTATAACATGGCACAAGTATTTAACAATTAAATTAAGGCCCAGACGGAGAATCCACAATCCATCCGATATCAACTTTGATTTACTGGTGCCAGAGGATCGATCACTTAGTCATTTCACAACGACAATATTTCATAGAACAAGCAGTCTAATGACCAAACAAACATTCCTTACGTCACTTTCCATTCGTGAAGGAGTCTAAAGTCTAACACCAATTTTACATTGAATTCGTTGTGCGCAAGGGTCTAGTATTGAAAAACCAACATTCGTTAACGTCAGTTAATCAACGCGCGATAATTCTAACTTCTAAACAATCGCATCATCAACATGTAGGTGCAATAGTCACCAATGCGCAAGAAGTCTAGGCAACTATAGTTATCATGCATTAATTGAAATCCATAACCAAGGCATTCTAAAATCAATCTCATTTAATTCCATGACGCAGGGTAAACATACTCATTAATTTTCATTTGCAAAATGTTTAAGATCTAACATTCATAAAAGTAACAGTCATTAAATAGTTTATAAGAATAAATGAATCATACTAACATCTTTTATTAATTATTTAAAGGATCTCATTAATAGCTAAAGGATTTATATTCATTCTTCATTAATTGATCATTCAATGGAATCCAATAAACAATTAAAACAATTAACCAATTAAACATATATTAATGAACCCTTATTAAATGGATTGAATAATAAATACCAATTAACACTTACCCCAAAGTGAATTATCTATTCATTATGGACACAACAAAGTAGACTTTTATAACCGAGCAATCAATAAAGCAGTAACGAGCGTTGGCGAAAAAGGGATATTAGAGATTACCCATGCAAACCATCTCTTCACCATGCGCATAGCACTAAAGGTAGTAATTGTATGTGGCACAGGGACAACCCACACAGAGATAAAGGAGGGCAGTGCACAGAGCACTAAAGGAACTAATTGTGCATTGCAGGGACAATGCACACAGAGATAAAGGGAGGCAGTGCACAGAGGAAAACAAAGGAAGAAAACATAAGGGTTTTATCCCAAATTAGAAGCATGGAAAAGAAAGGCAATCGCATGAGCAACATGCTCCAATGTTGTGCGATTTTCCAAGCAGTGAAAAGGGAAGGTGACTACACCCAACCAACGCCCACCATAAAGGACAACATCACCAGGACATCAACAACGCTGGGTGTTTGAAATTGCGCATGGATTTAAACAATATGTAGTGCATGATGAACGCAAGGAACATGGCCCCCATTAAAGCGAGAAGGCAGATAATGGTCCCAACAAGAATAAAATCTAATAGTGCTCAACGTATCAGAAATATCAATTGGAAATATCAAATGAGAAAAGTGTCCTTAAGGTAAAAACTCAAATGGATAATCTCAAATGGAAATATCAGATGAGAATAGCGTCCTTAAGGTAAAACCTCGAGGAGAAGGCATTTACGAGTTTAACCTTCTGTACTCAAAGCTACACCAGCATGGAAGCGGAATTCAACCGAGCATAGGCAGGTGATGGGTTAAAGCTGGAGATGAATCAATGGTCCTCGCAAAAGGAGAACTAATGATTCGATGAGAGCTCAACTGGGACTCGCGCCAAGGATCCAATAGTGTTAATGAAATAAAAACACAAGGCGCAAACAGATCTAGACTGGTTATAAGTTTCCTGCGTGGAGGGAGGAGATTGACATCTAACTCCTGTCAAGTTACTAGGGTGATTAAATACATAACAACGATTCCACATGACAAGGGTTCCATCTTCGGATAGCCTACCAGTTAAATAATACAATCTACCATTAGATGATAAAAGAGAAAGTCTTTAAGTAACAACTGAATTTCAATAGGTTTATGCAACATTCAAGTAGAAATCAAGGGATCGGTAAATGGAAGGAAAATTAACAGAAATCAAGAATACTAGTGTGCAAGTCAGAATTTCAAGATTCAACTTCTAACTACCCATACCCATCAAGAATCATAACAATCGCCACCCAATATAAATCATAGATTCTAAATAAATGAACACAAAAAAACTAAAAAATATATTGTAACCGAAGGGAGAAGAATCTGTAGCTTGTTGTTCCGCGCTCACATTTCGTCTCGCTCTTACTTTCCAACTGTTGAGACATCACCGGTACCTCCCAACCAACACTAGGGGTAATCTTCTTCCCCCTGAGACCCCTCGAGCCGCAAAGGGGCCACACACACAAACCAGAGGAAGTCTAGTTCCCAGCTCGCCTCGCAATATCGAGCTACCACTCTCTAATCAAGTTGGGCATCCCAACTCCCACAAGGTAAAATCAGTCAAGAAAAATATCGCCAACGTAACCTTACGCCTACCAGTCATGATCCATACTCTTCCTCTGCCATCCTTTTTATAGAGTTTTCTTAGTGATTAGTTTCCCAAACCCTCATTAGATTCTTTTCATTAAATTTAATTAGGATAAACCCCCCTCATACACATGTCACCTGATCCCTTAGTTGCACCAAAAATTAATTAATTAATTAATTCAATTTTTCCTATTTCCCTCACCCACCTAAAAGTGTTCCTAAAAATGCTCCTCGGTGTCCCTTTATTCCGTTACATTTCTTAAATGAATGATGACTTACTTAAAGCCTAGTTGAGTTCACAATTAGAAAGTTCCAAGGGCTAGATTCCCTACTAAGTTAGACATTCCCCTCTTTATTTAAGTTTCCCCTTTTTTTTAAGTTCCCCTTTTTATCTAAGTTCAGGATTAACAAGTTTAGACATATACAACAATTTACCCTTTTAATAATTTAATCCTTCATTAAAATTTCACTTTAATTATTAATGTTTGAATTTTATTTACTCCCTTCTTGTTACATGTCCATTTTTATTTTTTTTTGTTCAATGTTATACTTAGACCTAGGTTTTAAATTCACTAGGCTTGGCGACAGTATTTAGGGGAAAATTTTAGTTATTAAACTTTACTCATACCATCATTCATTTTAAGGCCGACCAGGTCCTCAGGAGGCATAGTTTTCTAGGTACTAGGTTTATTAACTTGCCAGAGTTAAAACACGGCGTTCCCTTCAAGATGCACTACGTGCTCCAAGGGTGCCACTCACTTGCATTCCTATTTTATTTGCGCGACGTGCCATTCAAAACGCATTATGTGCTCCAAGGGTGGCACTCGCCTTTTGACTGATTTTGGTAGACATCAAACCCCTGGAGTAAATACTCCATCCGGTGACCTTGTGGGAGACTAAGGGCCTCTAAGGAATAAGGACCCTGCCTTATTGCACACCCCTTAGAATCATTGTGAGCGACTGTCACAGTCTTCGCTTACAACAACGTGGATATCTCGAACTAGGTAATTGTTAACCTACAGTTTGAGCCACATCGAGAGTGCTAGTAGGTTGTGGCAGGGATGTTGCCACACCTCTCCCTCAATATCACTGGTTGTCATGCGTGACCCCTTTACTCCTAATGTGAGTCTGGTTAGCAAGCTATCGTCAACCTGCATCCATCAACGAAACATGTTAGCGATAACAATCAACAACATAATATCTAGTCATGTGTCACATATGTAATATCAAAACATTCAAACCATAACCGTCCGCTCCCTGACTCGATCTGGAGTCCAAGGAGATCCATCGATGGCATTGATATCCTCAAACGTCCAAAGTCCTACACACTCAGGAAACTAGTCAATAGCACCCGTCGATATAAATATCATAAATAATGTATCATCAAATACACAAACATCATCATGCTCCATAATCATATCAGTCAATCATATAGTGAACCGGATCACTTACACACAAGTGTCCACAAGAATAAGTCACATCGGGTGTGTGCAAGAGCAGGATGTTACATTCTAAAATTTTCAAATATCTTCCTTTATTGAATGGAGAATATGATGTTACAACAAAAAGGCACATGGAAACCTTTGAACATTTCACATATTGTTTAGACATTCTGTATGAATATGATTTGATGAGGATGTTCATTCATTCATTAGTAGGAAAAGTGAAAAGATGGTTTAGAAATTTACCAGCTAAATCAATTAATACTTGGATTGAATTTTATGACGTTTTCATGCACAAATGGGTTGAAAGGAAATCTCACCATCAACATATTTCTAAGTTTTATGCTACAAAAAGAAGGAATGATGAAACAATTATGAAATTCAATAGAAGATTTGAAAATTTCTATAACAATTTTCCTGTTGAAATTCGTCCTTCATAAAATGTTGCTAAGGTATACTATGCACTAGCACATCATCATGATTTAACATTTTTACTCATAGAAAGGAAGTCTTCCACTTTGCAACAAATGTTTATAAATGTTGAAGAAATTGAAAACAATTTATGGGCTTGTGGGATGTTGTTTGATCACATAGATGAAGATTTTAATGCAGAAGATCAAAAAGAAGAAGATGAATAGGAAGAGTTAGAAATGCATATTTTAGATCAAAAACATGTAAATGATTGTTGAAACTGATTGTTGCATTAATTTCTTTAGTGATTTTCATAATGAGGAAAATGAATTTATTAATTATAAATTTGAAAAAGAAAGTTGTTATGAGTATATTCAAGAAAATTTTCAAGATGATCAAAGACAAATTTATTTATCCTTATATTTAGAGAGCTTGAATACTTATCAACCTATATATGATAGTTATAATTCAAAATCATAGCTTGCTATCAAAGAAGAAGATATTTTGCAAACATAATATTTAGAAATGTTCATTAGTTCACCAATTTATGATATTTATGAAGGTTTTGATGATTTTCAGACAAATGTATTACTCTCGTTAGTCTTTCAATATACATGGCTTGATGATTTTGAACAAAAGTTTGAATGTGTTCAAGATTTGAAAGAACAAGTTTATGAGGATGAAGAAGATTTACTTGCATATGAAGAAACATCTATGGACAGTTCTGGTATGAAAGCACTTGAAAGTATTCAAGAAGGTATAGATCTTTTTCCTATCATGGAGGATACAAGTCAAAATATTTTTTAACAAAATGATATCTCTATGTTATCAATCACAGAAATTTCAAACAACAATAAGTGTATATATGATAATTTTGATTTTCAAGAAGTTAATGTCTAAGAGAAATTCAAAATTGATGATGAAAATATTGGTTTTCAAATATTTACTTATCATCAACAACTACAACATTTTATTTTTGACAAAGAAAATAAAGAAGAACAAATTTTCCAAATATCATAATAAATTTTTTTCAATAATCAAGGTTATAAGAATGATATTTCAGCTGGTTATGATCATGAACAAATTGTTGCTCTAAAACATTTTGTTGTTTTTATAACATATCAGGAGGATATTGTTGATGATAGTATTAATTATATTATTGTTCCTAATTATTGTCAAATACTTGCATTTTAGGAAGAGCATCGACAATTTGAAGAAGGTTTCTTTGGTTGTTCATTGGAGCTCAAATTTGTTCAAGGAGTTGAGGAGGGTTGCATATATGCACACAATGATCAAAGGATGTTTTTACATGTTTTAGAAGATCCAGTAGCTGATTGGTTTAAATTTGTTTATTTCCAATCCTCCAATCTTCCAAATTTCATCGACACTGTACAAGTAGATTTCACTTATCAGTTGTTGGCTTATGCCTTTTTGTTGTTGGTTAATTTGGTTTCTTTTTTTGTACAAATTTGCAAGGAACAATTTCATTCACTTAGCAAGTTGCTTGACTAGCTTCACTGGAAGTATGATTATACTTGAAAAAAATGAATGATGTTAATTAGAATAGGAATATTGTATATAAATAAGATCACATTTGAGCATTTATTTTTCGTTTATAGAATAAATTTGATTTCAGTACATAGAACAATTATTTTTCCCAGTCTGTACAAAATCTAATAGAAGCTAAGTAGTACTACTTTGATTTCAATAAATAAGGTTAAATATTTCTTTCTTATTAAATTATATGGATCTTTGTAGAAATAATAAACTTAGTCAATAGAAGAAAATTAAGCATATTGTTTTGACAAGTTTGATGAAAATCTTATTTACTTCTTTATTTTAATTTGAAAAAGTATGTTTAGGATAATCCTTGTAAATTTAGCTTTGATATTAGATTATAGATGATAGGTTTTCTCAATATTAACCTTTAACATAAGAAATTTTGAACATACAAATTCTACCTATAGGAGAAGGTATAGTTTGAATTGAAGGAAAATTAATCTCAGAGTATTCACAAACATGTAGCAGAATTACTCTATTTTATATCAAAAACATATATCATCACTTGTGTTTTCTAACACGTTGATTGTCCCCACTTCAAAGTAACAAAGTAAAATCAAAAGATAGATGGAGAAAGGAAATTCAAAATTTTGATTGCCCTAATCTTGTCTAAAAGAGATGATGAAAGGAAATTCATTTAATGTTTGCCCTCATCTCAAACAAATGAAATCATTTAAATGAAGTGGTGAAAGGAAATTAAATTTGTGGTACGCAGATAACTTCATCAGGGCTATGGATGCCTGATGGTTGTGAAACAATATCTGTGATGACTTTCAAGGATGTTTTACATACCTTTTACTAATACTTCATTATTAATTCTTTTTCAATGATCTATGTATCCTAATTTGAATAGGTCTCTTTAAAATTAAATCTAGTTGTTATTCATAACCTTGAGTTAGAACAAATTCAGTTAGAAATCTAATATTTTTGTTAAATTTAGACTGATTATTTTAGACAATTCTAGAGTAAATTTTAATAAATAAATTCTTCATTAGCCTAACTTGAAATTTATTATTAATTGTGTTTATATTTTTGTATATTGTCAGTTTTACTACTATATAAGGTTCATTTCATGAGAAGAACGTACTTAGTTTTATTTGTATTTGTAAATAGATTTTGATTTTAGAGAATAAGGACTCCATGGCCCAATAATATAGGCACTTGGTCTACTATTATTTGTGCCTCGCAAGGAGACATAATCCCCAGATGAAGCCTAATGTTGTAACATAGGTTAAAATTTTAAATGAAAATTCTAAATCTTTCATTAGAATAGGTATTTTTAATTTTTATATTAGTTTGTTTATCTAAATGTTAATTTGATTTTGAGCTATTAGATCAATTTTCCTTCTCTTATTTTGTGTTAATTTTTATATTAGGTTTTACCTTTTTAACATATATTTACTTTAATTTATATATAAATTAGTCTAAAATATTAGTTTATTATATTAATCTTAGTTTTGTTATGTTTAGATTTATTAAATTTAGTTTTAATGGAGATTTTAATTTCTTTGATTTAGTTTTATAATAGTTATGTTTATATATTTGTATCGTTATATTAATAAAATTAGGTCTATCTTGAAAAGTTTTGCATGTATATTTCAATAAACATGGAACTAGGCAAAGCAATCAANGACGTTTGTGGTGGCATATGGATGTTGATATGATGATTGTTGTGTATCAATGATCTTGAGTCTAATTTTGGGCATCCAATCAACATAACGAAGTGGTTTTTGCAGTTGAAGAGATCCAGGGATTATCTGATCTGATCGACATTTTTATAATAGAAAGATATCTCCAGGATCAAATAACAATTTCTTTTGTGATTTTTGTGTATAAATATCTATTCAAAGAGATTGTAAAAGGACTTTTGGCCCTGAACTATTCACAACTTTCAATAAAATTATTTTTACAGAAGATAGAGGGATTCCCAGTTTCATTTCTGGAGTTTTGTGTTTTCATGTTACACGTTCTCTATGTTTTCATAAACCATTTTCTTCCATCTAATTTATTTATTTCATAGTTTCTACAACTTGGTACAATCTCCACTGTAGTAAGATTTTAAAACATTGTTTGAAGTACATAATTTCCTATGTTTTATTGTGAGTAAAATAAGACCCGTCCTTTGATATTCTTGCTTATAATTTCAAGTAATTTCATGATATAGATAAGTTTATTTTTATTTCCTTTATTGAAGAAGGAGTAAGATTTATTTGCACTGAATACCTTGCTCCCTGTTTCAATTTTGTTTCTTTCATTCTACCTTTCATGCTTTAATATTTTGATGAGCTTTATGAATGAGATAAGGCCTCTTTATTTTTGTTTTATATTCATTGAAGACTCATATTAATTAGAGTATTAAAAGGTCATTTTAATCAATTGAATTATTACTGTGAGATTCCTTGACATTGTCTTTGATCCTAGGACAATCTCAGGAACAAGATCTTTTTGGCGTCGTTGTTGGGGATGGATTTGAAATATTTATATTTCCTAGGAGCACGACATTGAATAGATTTGATTTCTGACGGTGAACATAATCAAACATATGTAGCCTCTTTAATTACTCTTCACCTGGTGACTTCACAATGATTCCTTTGAAAACTCCATGATTTGAAGAATCCATTGTGACCTTCACTAGTGATTCTATTGTGATTCCAATAAGATTTTAAGACTCCACCGGTAAGTGAGCCCTGCTGACGAAAATGAAGAATTATTTCAAAATGATCAGGTATCAAATGTAAATCTTCTTTCCGTAAATTGTTGATCTGCTACTTGGTTCTTTCTTGCTTTTTATTTTACAGTTGAAAAAGTTTTTTTGCTATTTTATACATTCAGAGGATAAAAAGTTCAAAACCTCATTTCATATCTTTGAAAACGAAACCATAGATTCTCCTCATATTACTCAAGTAGATAAGCCTTTATTATTGTTGTCTTCTGAAAGTGATTATCAACTTATTGCATTAGTATATTTTGAGAGCTTTCTTGATCAAAAAATATAGATTCCTACTCTTACAAAGCATAATCATTCTTGTACATCAGTTGGGAATGAAATTAATTTTCTAATTTCCTCAGTCTCTCATATACCTTATGACCAACCTACAAATATTCATGCTCGAGATTTAAACAAGTTTAAACCTCTCAAATTTCCATTAGTTCTTCAAGATCTTCCTTCTATGTAACATGCTTCTCTTACACCTAAGAAAGTCAAGGCAAACTAGGAAATTTGTTTTTTTGTGGTGAGCATTTAACATCAACCCAAGATCATGACAATGCCTATTTAAAAAAAACATCAACATTCATCCATTCCATTAGTCCAATAGTCCTAAACATAGATTAATCATGGTGCAAGGGTGACCCTTACTGTTATCAATCAATGTCAACATGTGACTAATCGCTGCACACGAGAGTAACTATTCTAGAACATTCAAAGGTCAACTCAAGTAAGGGCGTTGGAGGGAACTATCTAGTTGCTAAAACAATCATACATCTACATAAATTCATGACACAAAGCCCAAAGGGGTTGGATCCAATGGTGGAAAGCGATGATTTTTTCACCATTGGGCAAGGTTCAATTCCTGTGAGGGCCTAACCTGAAGCCATGGGGGCGCCTTGAGGTAGTGGTCGAACGTGTGGTTGCACCCAGAGATACTATATTAAATGGTATCGTGACCCATGAACACATAAGTGGATCAAATACCACCGCCATGTCCTTCAATTTTTTTTTCCCCAAAGGGGTTGGATCCAATGGTGGAAAGAGAGGAGTTTTTCACCATTGGGAAAGGTTCAATTCTCATGAGGGCCTAACCTAAAGCCATGGGGGAAGCTTGAGGTAGTGGTCGAATGTGTTGTTTCACCCAGAGATACTATATTAAATGGTATCGTGACCCGTGCACACATAAGTGGATCAAATCCCACCCCCATGTTCTTCAAAGTTTTATGTCCATTGGATGTAGGTTGGGTGGTTGGGAGGAATGATTGTTTCCCTCCCTACCTAGGTTCAATTCCTTGTAAGTGACATGTTGTTCCCTTAAATGGGTCTATTCCAAAAATACTCTGCCTCCCTATGTTCTCTCGCGGATTATAGAGAGTTTACGTGGACATAGCGAGCACCTCTGGTGTCGTGAACCACATGAAAAAAAAAAAATTCATGACGCAAGATTAATTAACATTAAATCAAGGTGCAAGAGTATGACGATGAAGCGATCGTGTGCCCATAGAAATTACAGCACGCAAGAAAAAATATTACAAGCTAAACATGCATCCCCATTAATGAAATGTGTGCGAGAAATCAAGCTAAACACGTTACGTCTATCATTATTCAAGTGTGCAAGAAATCCAATCATATATCACAACATATTCAATGGCGCAAGATGAACGTTCATTAAATATTTATGGTGTCAAGTAACTAGACCTAAGTCTATCCACACCTAAATATGTATAACATGGCACAAGTATTTAACAATTAAATTAAGGCCCAGACGGAGAATCCACAATCCATCTGATATCAACTTTAATTTACTGGTGCCAGAGGATCAATCACTTAGTCATTTCACAACGACAATATTTCATAGAACAAGCAGTCTAATGACCAAACAAACAGTCCTTACGTCACTTTCCATGCGTGAAGGAGTCTAAAGTCTAACAACAAGCTTACATTCAATTGGTTGTACGCAAGGGTCTAGTATTGAAAAACCAACATTCGTTAACGTCAGTTAATCAACGCGCGATAATTCTAACTTCTAAACAATCGCATCATCAATATGTAGGTGCAATAGTCACCAATGCGCAAGAAGTCTAGCCAACTATAGTTATCATGCATTAATCGAAATCCATAACCAAGGCATTCTAAAATCAATCTCATTTAATTCCATGACGCAGGGTAAACATACTCATTAATTTTCATTTGAAAAATGTTTAAGATCTAACATTCATAAAAGTAACAGTCATTAAATAGTTTATAAGAATAAATGAATCATACTAACATCTTTTATTAATTATTTAAAGGATCTCATTAATAGCTAAAGGATTTATATTCATTCTTCATTAATTGATCATTCAATGGAATCCAATAAACAATTAAAACAATTAACCAATTAAACATATATTAATGAACCCTTATTAAATGGATTGAATAATAAATACCAATTAACACTTACCCCAAAGTGAATTATCTATTCATTATGGACACAACAAAGTAGACTTTTATAACCGAGCAATCAATAAAGCAGTAACGAGCGTTGGCGAAAAAGGGATATTAGAGATTACCCATGCAAACCATCTCTTCACCATGCGCATAGCACTAAAGGTAGTAATTGTATGTGGCACAGGGACAACCCACACAGAGATAAAGGAGGGCAGTGCACAGAGCACTAAAGGAACTAATTGTGCATTGCAGGGACAATGCACACAGAGATAAAGGGAGGCAGTGCACAGAGGAAAACAAAGGAAGAAAACATAAGGGTTTTATCCCAAATTAGAAGCATGGAAAAGAAAGGCAATCGCATGAGCAACATGCTCCAATGTTGTGCGATTTTCCAAGCAGTGAAAAGGGAAGGTGACTACACCCAACCAACGCCCACCATAAAGGACAACATCACCAGGACATCAACAACGCTGGGTGTTTGAAATTGCGCATGGATTTAAACAATATGTAGTGCATGATGAACGCAAGGAACATGGCCCCCATTAAAGCGAGAAGGCAGATAATGGTCCCAACAAGAATAAAATCTAATAGTGCTCAACGTATCAGAAATATCAATTGGAAATATCAAATGAGAAAAGTGTCCTTAAGGTAAAAACTCAAATGGATAATCTCAAATGGAAATATCAGATGAGAATAGCGTCCTTAAGGTAAAACCTCGAGGAGAAGGCATTTACGAGTTTAACCTTCTGTACTCAAAGCTACACCAGCATGGAAGCGGAATTCAACCGAGCATAGGCAGGTGATGGGTTAAAGCTGGAGATGAATCAATGGTCCTCGCAAAAGGAGAACTAATGATTCGATGAGAGCTCAACTGGGACTCGCGCCAAGGATCCAATAGTGTTAATGAAATAAAAACACAAGGCGCAAACAGATCTAGACTGGTTATAAGTTTCCTGCGTGGAGGGAGGAGATTGACATCTAACTCCTGTCAAGTTACTAGGGTGATTAAATACATAACAACGATTCCACATGACAAGGGTTCCATCTTCGGATAGCCTACCAGTTAAATAATACAATCTACCATTAGATGATAAAAGAGAAAGTCTTTAAGTAACAACTGAATTTCAATAGGTTTATGCAACATTCAAGTAGAAATCAAGGGATCGGTAAATGGAAGGAAAATTAACAGAAATCAAGAATACTAGTGTGCAAGTCAGAATTTCAAGATTCAACTTCTAACTACCCATACCCATCAAGAATCATAACAATCGCCACCCAATATAAATCATAGATTCTAAATAAATGAACACAAAAAAACTAAAAAATATATTGTAACCGAAGGGAGAAGAATCTGTAGCTTGTTGTTCCGCGCTCACATTTCGTCTCGCTCTTACTTTCCAACTGTTGAGACATCACCGGTACCTCCCAACCAACACTAGGGGTAATCTTCTTCCCCCTGAGACCCCTCGAGCCGCAAAGGGGCCACACACACAAACCAGAGGAAGTCTAGTTCCCAGCTCGCCTCGCAATATCGAGCTACCACTCTCTAATCAAGTTGGGCATCCCAACTCCCACAAGGTAAAATCAGTCAAGAAAAATATCGCCAACGTAACCTTACGCCTACCAGTCATGATCCATACTCTTCCTCTGCCATCCTTTTTATAGAGTTTTCTTAGTGATTAGTTTCCCAAACCCTCATTAGATTCTTTTCATTAAATTTAATTAGGATAAACCCCCCTCATACACATGTCACCTGATCCCTTAGTTGCACCAAAAATTAATTAATTAATTAATTCAATTTTTCCTATTTCCCTCACCCACCTAAAAGTGTTCCTAAAAATGCTCCTCGGTGTCCCTTTATTCCGTTACATTTCTTAAATGAATGATGACTTACTTAAAGCCTAGTTGAGTTCACAATTAGAAAGTTCCAAGGGCTAGATTCCCTACTAAGTTAGACATTCCCCTCTTTATTTAAGTTTCCCCTTTTTTTTAAGTTCCCCTTTTTATCTAAGTTCAGGATTAACAAGTTTAGACATATACAACAATTTACCCTTTTAATAATTTAATCCTTCATTAAAATTTCACTTTAATTATTAATGTTTGAATTTTATTTACTCCCTTCTTGTTACATGTCCATTTTTATTTTTTTTTGTTCAATGTTATACTTAGACCTAGGTTTTAAATTCACTAGGCTTGGCGACAGTATTTAGGGGAAAATTTTAGTTATTAAACTTTACTCATACCATCATTCATTTTAAGGCCGACCAGGTCCTCAGGAGGCATAGTTTTCTAGGTACTAGGTTTATTAACTTGCCAGAGTTAAAACACGGCGTTCCCTTCAAGATGCACTACGTGCTCCAAGGGTGCCACTCACTTGCATTCCTATTTTATTTGCGCGACGTGCCATTCAAAACGCATTATGTGCTCCAAGGGTGGCACTCGCCTTTTGACTGATTTTGGTAGACATCAAACCCCTGGAGTAAATACTCCATCCGGTGACCTTGTGGGAGACTAAGGGCCTCTAAGGAATAAGGACCCTGCCTTATTGCACACCCCTTAGAATCATTGTGAGCGACTGTCACAGTCTTCGCTTACAACAACGTGGATATCTCGAACTAGGTAATTGTTAACCTACAGTTTGAGCCACATCGAGAGTGCTAGTAGGTTGTGGCAGGGATGTTGCCACACCTCTCCCTCAATATCACTGGTTGTCATGCGTGACCCCTTTACTCCTAATGTGAGTCTGGTTAGCAAGCTATCGTCAACCTGCATCCATCAACGAAACATGTTAGCGATAACAATCAACAACATAATATCTAGTCATGTGTCACATATGTAATATCAAAACATTCAAACCATAACCGTCCGCTCCCTGACTCGATCTGGAGTCCAAGGAGATCCATCGATGGCATTGATATCCTCAAACGTCCAAAGTCCTACACACTCAGGAAACTAGTCAATAGCACCCGTCGATATAAATATCATAAATAATGTATCATCAAATACACAAACATCATCATGCTCCATAATCATATCAGTCAATCATATAGTGAACCGGATCACTTACACACAAGTGTCCACAAGAATAAGTCACATCGGGTGTGTGCAAGAGCAGGATGTTACATTCTAAAATTTTCAAATATCTTCCTTTATTGAATGGAGAATATGATGTTACAACAAAAAGGCACATGGAAACCTTTGAACATTTCACATATTGTTTAGACATTCTGTATGAATATGATTTGATGAGGATGTTCATTCATTCATTAGTAGGAAAAGTGAAAAGATGGTTTAGAAATTTACCAGCTAAATCAATTAATACTTGGATTGAATTTTATGACGTTTTCATGCACAAATGGGTTGAAAGGAAATCTCACCATCAACATATTTCTAAGTTTTATGCTACAAAAAGAAGGAATGATGAAACAATTATGAAATTCAATAGAAGATTTGAAAATTTCTATAACAATTTTCCTGTTGAAATTCGTCCTTCATAAAATGTTGCTAAGGTATACTATGCACTAGCACATCATCATGATTTAACATTTTTACTCATAGAAAGGAAGTCTTCCACTTTGCAACAAATGTTTATAAATGTTGAAGAAATTGAAAACAATTTATGGGCTTGTGGGATGTTGTTTGATCACATAGATGAAGATTTTAATGCAGAAGATCAAAAAGAAGAAGATGAATAGGAAGAGTTAGAAATGCATATTTTAGATCAAAAACATGTAAATGATTGTTGAAACTGATTGTTGCATTAATTTCTTTAGTGATTTTCATAATGAGGAAAATGAATTTATTAATTATAAATTTGAAAAAGAAAGTTGTTATGAGTATATTCAAGAAAATTTTCAAGATGATCAAAGACAAATTTATTTATCCTTATATTTAGAGAGCTTGAATACTTATCAACCTATATATGATAGTTATAATTCAAAATCATAGCTTGCTATCAAAGAAGAAGATATTTTGCAAACATAATATTTAGAAATGTTCATTAGTTCACCAATTTATGATATTTATGAAGGTTTTGATGATTTTCAGACAAATGTATTACTCTCGTTAGTCTTTCAATATACATGGCTTGATGATTTTGAACAAAAGTTTGAATGTGTTCAAGATTTGAAAGAACAAGTTTATGAGGATGAAGAAGATTTACTTGCATATGAAGAAACATCTATGGACAGTTCTGGTATGAAAGCACTTGAAAGTATTCAAGAAGGTATAGATCTTTTTCCTATCATGGAGGATACAAGTCAAAATATTTTTTAACAAAATGATATCTCTATGTTATCAATCACAGAAATTTCAAACAACAATAAGTGTATATATGATAATTTTGATTTTCAAGAAGTTAATGTCTAAGAGAAATTCAAAATTGATGATGAAAATATTGGTTTTCAAATATTTACTTATCATCAACAACTACAACATTTTATTTTTGACAAAGAAAATAAAGAAGAACAAATTTTCCAAATATCATAATAAATTTTTTTCAATAATCAAGGTTATAAGAATGATATTTCAGCTGGTTATGATCATGAACAAATTGTTGCTCTAAAACATTTTGTTGTTTTTATAACATATCAGGAGGATATTGTTGATGATAGTATTAATTATATTATTGTTCCTAATTATTGTCAAATACTTGCATTTTAGGAAGAGCATCGACAATTTGAAGAAGGTTTCTTTGGTTGTTCATTGGAGCTCAAATTTGTTCAAGGAGTTGAGGAGGGTTGCATATATGCACACAATGATCAAAGGATGTTTTTACATGTTTTAGAAGATCCAGTAGCTGATTGGTTTAAATTTGTTTATTTCCAATCCTCCAATCTTCCAAATTTCATCGACACTGTACAAGTAGATTTCACTTATCAGTTGTTGGCTTATGCCTTTTTGTTGTTGGTTAATTTGGTTTCTTTTTTTGTACAAATTTGCAAGGAACAATTTCATTCACTTAGCAAGTTGCTTGACTAGCTTCACTGGAAGTATGATTATACTTGAAAAAAATGAATGATGTTAATTAGAATAGGAATATTGTATATAAATAAGATCACATTTGAGCATTTATTTTTCGTTTATAGAATAAATTTGATTTCAGTACATAGAACAATTATTTTTCCCAGTCTGTACAAAATCTAATAGAAGCTAAGTAGTACTACTTTGATTTCAATAAATAAGGTTAAATATTTCTTTCTTATTAAATTATATGGATCTTTGTAGAAATAATAAACTTAGTCAATAGAAGAAAATTAAGCATATTGTTTTGACAAGTTTGATGAAAATCTTATTTACTTCTTTATTTTAATTTGAAAAAGTATGTTTAGGATAATCCTTGTAAATTTAGCTTTGATATTAGATTATAGATGATAGGTTTTCTCAATATTAACCTTTAACATAAGAAATTTTGAACATACAAATTCTACCTATAGGAGAAGGTATAGTTTGAATTGAAGGAAAATTAATCTCAGAGTATTCACAAACATGTAGCAGAATTACTCTATTTTATATCAAAAACATATATCATCACTTGTGTTTTCTAACACGTTGATTGTCCCCACTTCAAAGTAACAAAGTAAAATCAAAAGATAGATGGAGAAAGGAAATTCAAAATTTTGATTGCCCTAATCTTGTCTAAAAGAGATGATGAAAGGAAATTCATTTAATGTTTGCCCTCATCTCAAACAAATGAAATCATTTAAATGAAGTGGTGAAAGGAAATTAAATTTGTGGTACGCAGATAACTTCATCAGGGCTATGGATGCCTGATGGTTGTGAAACAATATCTGTGATGACTTTCAAGGATGTTTTACATACCTTTTACTAATACTTCATTATTAATTCTTTTTCAATGATCTATGTATCCTAATTTGAATAGGTCTCTTTAAAATTAAATCTAGTTGTTATTCATAACCTTGAGTTAGAACAAATTCAGTTAGAAATCTAATATTTTTGTTAAATTTAGACTGATTATTTTAGACAATTCTAGAGTAAATTTTAATAAATAAATTCTTCATTAGCCTAACTTGAAATTTATTATTAATTGTGTTTATATTTTTGTATATTGTCAGTTTTACTACTATATAAGGTTCATTTCATGAGAAGAACGTACTTAGTTTTATTTGTATTTGTAAATAGATTTTGATTTTAGAGAATAAGGACTCCATGGCCCAATAATATAGGCACTTGGTCTACTATTATTTGTGCCTCGCAAGGAGACATAATCCCCAGATGAAGCCTAATGTTGTAACATAGGTTAAAATTTTAAATGAAAATTCTAAATCTTTCATTAGAATAGGTATTTTTAATTTTTATATTAGTTTGTTTATCTAAATGTTAATTTGATTTTGAGCTATTAGATCAATTTTCCTTCTCTTATTTTGTGTTAATTTTTATATTAGGTTTTACCTTTTTAACATATATTTACTTTAATTTATATATAAATTAGTCTAAAATATTAGTTTATTATATTAATCTTAGTTTTGTTATGTTTAGATTTATTAAATTTAGTTTTAATGGAGATTTTAATTTCTTTGATTTAGTTTTATAATAGTTATGTTTATATATTTGTATCGTTATATTAATAAAATTAGGTCTATCTTGAAAAGTTTTGCATGTATATTTCAATAAACATGGAACTAGGCAAAGCAATCAAGGACCCACATTCTTTCGCTGGCCCATATCAATGACCCACATCCTTTCATGTGTCTGGGAGATTTTTGTTCAAAGTCCCAATCTCCTAATATCGAGCATGTCGGACCATTGGCCTCCCGGTTGGTAAAGATTTAATAAGAATCAGTCTAATGACTTGATCCAGTGCCACGTTGTGTCAAATCACCAAACCATCACTCACCAGGCCCCTAGATCACAATGCATATTATATTACCCCGATCTGGTGCCACGTCATACCGAGCTATCGACTACCAGATCACTGGACCTTCATAACTTTTTTCTAAAGCTATTTCCATAATATATTCTGGTTCGATGGACAACTCATCATTTACACGTGGCATATGTTATAACCAATGAGCGACAACCACATGTATACGTGCAATTTTCCAGATATGCATGACATTGCATCAGAACCGGGTGACACGTTTCATGTCTTTCTACCACATCAATGCCAACATGGATCGATGAGGGGGTGCCATGTGTTTGTGGTGACGTCAACATTCCACATCATGTCGGGTCATTGAACACCAGGTTTGATTATGGAAGTTGTATGTTTTTCAAGGAAAGGTCGATCCGGTAAAGCAGGGACCCACTTCTAAAAGGTTACACTATGCACGAGGTTCTAGGGCCTATTCGTTCAATTTTGAATCTTCTATGAAATTCCTATTCTATATAAAGCCAAGAATACCAAATTCCATGATAAATGTGGGATTAATTAATGATTGTGATAAAAAATTAAAGAATCATCTGATGGTCGTGGTGGCATATGGATGTTGATCGGACGATTTATGTGTATCAATGATCTTGAGTCTAATTTGGGGCATCCTATCAACATAACAAAGAGGTTTTTGCAGTTGAAGAGATCTAGTGATTATCTGATCAGATAGACATTTTTAGAATAGGAAGATATCTCCAAGATCGAATAATAATTTTTGTTGTAATTTATGTGTATAAATATATATTCAAATTGATTTTAAAAGGAATTCTGGTCCTGAACTATTCACAGCTTTCAATAAAATTATTTTTATAGAAGATAGAGAGATTCTGTGTTTCATTTCTGGAGTTTTTTTGTTTTTCTGTTACATGTTCTCTATGTTTTCATAAACCATTTGCTTTTGTCCAATTTATTTACTTCATAGTTTTTGCAACTTGGTACAACCTCCACTGTAGTAAGATTTAAAAGCATTGTTTGAAGTACAAAATTTCCTCTGTTTTACTATGAGTAAAATAAGACATGTCTTTTGACATTCTTGCTTACAATTTCAAGTAATTTCATGATATAGATAAGTTTAATGTTATTTACTCTATTGAAGAAGAAGTAAGATTTATTTGTATTGAATACCTTGCTCCCTATTTCAATTATGTTTCCTTTCATTCTACCTTTCATGCTTTAATATTTTGATGAAATTTATGAATGAGAGAAGGCCTCTTTATTTCTTGTTTTGTAATGAACCTCCTCGTTATGACAACCATTCTAGTGACAGGTGCAATTTTTTTGTTATTATTATTATTTTTTAAAGTGTGT
>JZKD02S2069455.1:477558-500632 GCA_000966675.3 Picea glauca | reverse complement strand
CATGTCAGAAATACAATGCTTCAACTATCGAAAGTATGGTCACTACAAGAATCATTGTCCCGAGCTAAATAAAAGGAAAGGGACACACAAAGAATTAGTTGCCAAAGAAAAGGAACCTACAAAGATGACCAAGCAGGATAAAACATACTTCTTCTTCTAAGACAAGGTAACAATACCCTTCTTAGTTCTTGTACATATCTTGTTTGCATAGTCTCTTTACATATCTTGTATATCTATCTCTTAGAAGATAATATGTTCCAAGAATAACTATACCTATGGAATAACTAACAAGATAAGGATTTATATCATTATACAAGTTAGATAATACACATGAAAGGATGAAATACATCAAACAAATCATGTGGAAGTTATTACAAGTTAAGACTAAATAAGAATCAATCTTGAAGAAATTTAGAAGAAGCAAAGACAGAAAGAAGTCAGCAATCAAGAGGAAATTGGAGAAATACTTATGACACTTTGTAGAAGACAATAAGGATGCAGACAAAAGCGTGGACTCTGTTAGATGGAGGGAGCCAATTATATATTTCCAAAAGAAAAACATGCACTCATACATGAAGCAAGGATTAGGAGGGAACTAATCCTATGATCCATTGAATATGATGAAGTGTATATTCATGGTAGCAGCCATGAAATGGAGTACGTGTTTAGTTCGACCTTAGAAGAAGTCTTCTTTGAAGAGAAGCCTTAAAGTATCCTTGGTTTTCCATCCACGTCCGTGATCCTATGATGAAAGGAAGAAGTGGAATATTCAGGGCATGGAATCTATAAGAAAATCCATGGACCCAAGAGCTAAAGAAAAACATGAGGAAGAACATGAAGATTCCAATAAAGAAAGAGAAGCCAAAACAACTAATCATTGTATCGAGAGTCACATGATTACCAGCCTGATATGAACTCACTAAAATCAATCAAGCAAAGGAATTAAAAGTTGTGATGAAGAACAATGTATATGAATGCAAGCATTGCAAGATCCAAAACTAGAGGTTCTCCCAAATGGAGGGAGAAGATTGTGATGATTACTTGTTCCAGTAAACTAGACATACCTCTGTATGAGTCATTATATCATCCGCAATATCCATGGGTTGGAGTTCTACATCAGATGGATGCAAATACTATTCTCCAGAGAAATTGAACAAAGAGTGTATGAAGAGCAACCTCAAGGATTTGAGGCATACCAGAAAGAGACCCTTGTATGCAGATGGAAGAAGACAACTTGGTGGAGAACCTCCAATGCACAACAGAAGCATGGTGAAGATTTTCTATAACAAATATATTGTATTAGAATGATTACTCAGAAGATCAGGATGATGTATTTCCAATCCATGACAAATATCTCATGATTACAGAAGAAGTGCCACATGGATATGTTCCAGTTTGACCCTTGCCACGATGTTGTGAGCTAGCAGGAACCAAGAGGAATCCAACAATGATATACTTTATTGAACAGAGCTACATGAAGCCTTTAGAGAAAACCAGTGTTCTAGACCGAAGTACATTTGAAATCAAGCATTACATTATCTGTGATGAATTCTAGAAAGGAGAAAGTGGTTCTCCAATACATATCTCCACAGATGATCATATAAGTAAAAATTTTGGTAAATCTTTTGTCCAAGATGAAAGAGTTTGCGTACTCAAGTTGGAGCTCATGGAGACGACTTCCTTATTGAAAAAGGAAGAGATGACACCCAGGTTGGGAGGGAGAACTGATGTGTTATTGATTGATGGACAATCACTTTTCATTTCATAAATGGGCCAGGATGAGCAGTTCCTTTCCAGTTCGGAAAGTGGTTTGAGATTTCTGATGGACATACATTTTCTAGTTTGGAAAATGGTCTATATCGAATGGTCATTTTCGCAATGAAAATGGTTCAATGGATTGTTGATGTACCATAGACAATGATTTCCCATTGTGGTTAACATGGGGAATGGTCTAGGGTAGTCTCTCTTCTTGAGGGTTACTCAAGAAGACTATCCCGCCTTGCCAGACACCGATTTCCCATTGTGGTTAACATGGGGAATTGTTCATTCTGGAGGTTGGTGCAGGATAGTCATTTCCTTAGGAAATGGTCCGGACAATCATTCCTTAGGGAAGATTCATTCTCTCCAGGTTGCACTTTGTTTAGTCTCGGAGGAATGGCCCAGGGTGGGGAATGGTCCATGTTCAACAATCAGGGACATACATTCCTTAGGGAAGACTCATTCTCTCCAGGTTACACTTTGTCTAGTGTTGGAGGAATGGCCCAGGGTGGGGAATGGTCCAAGCTCAGAAATCAGGACAGTTATTATTCCTTTCTTGAGAAGAATAGTCTAGATAGCTCATCATTGATGTTTGACCTTGTGAGGGTAGATGCTCTTCCGAGATATCATAGATGTGAGTGGAAGAATGGCCCAGATGATTCAGTTTATATCATAACATTATTTCTATGCAGGTTGATATCAGATGATTGTTATGAAGACTGTATGTCTCTAGGTAGTAGATGTATACTACTGTGGTGGATGTGTTCCACTATTTGTGACTATACGTCACTAATCAAGTACATGTGTGCTACTTGGTGTGGTAGTGTACCACTGGATTGTAGCTGTGTACTACTATGGATAGACACAGTTGTGTTCTATTGAATGATATTGTTCTGATTGCCTTGAATACTATCAACAATGTTGGAAATGATTATCATCTAGATGGATGATCAATGGACAGATAGTTCCCAGATGGAAAATGGTCCAGGACATTTATTCTTCTAGGACATATGTCCGGATTAGAAGAATGGTTCTTGTGTCATTCTATGGAGTGAGTGAATTATCCAGCATCATGTTTAATTACTCACTTGGAGTATGGTTTCAAGAGATGATGCAATTGATGACATTGATAGTCTATACAACTATGCTGATGCTACCGGGTAAATGGTATGTTTGTGCTCAGGACCATTACCTTCAATACCTCCCTAGCTAGGAGGGAGTGTTGATATTATGGTAGCTGCAGGAGGTGTTTACCTCCACGTGTAAACCTGTCGAGAATAGAATATTCTGGGAAGCAATAAGAAACCCTAATGAGTTGGCTAATAACCCTAGAAGACAAGTCGACTCAAGAGGATAATTTGTATTAGGTTATTAGCCTCCAAGAGAAGAAGTTGGCCAGAAGAAATAATATATAATAATTAAATAGGTATCCATAATGAGAAGTCAACCCAGGAAGCTAGCCATAATTAGTATAAATACATGAGGCTAGTCTTCATTCTGGCATACATTCTCAGAATTGCATAGAATCACTTCTGCGCACTGCAGTTGCCTAGTTTGTGCACAAGTTTGGAGAAGAGTTGTCGTTGCAGTTGCTACAACTAGCAAATTTTGGTTTTGGCTTGGACTATCTCTTGGTTATGGTTTGGACTATCTGATCAGCTCTTGTTTGGTGCACTATCATTGGGGAAAGGTGTGCTACCCTTTGTTTGGCTATCTAGCCTAAGGTTTGCTTCTGGAATGATTCTCTATCAAGGTTAAGTTGCTCGGAGGGTGGCTTCAACCTATGGTTGGGTGTAAATAGTGATGTTTTCGATGGTAAAATGAGCACATCCATTATATTCTAACAGGGAGCACATCCATCCCCAATCTCACCTTGTCTACACATGGCTCTGATTCTACTCTATCCCTTGAACCAACCTATGGAATAACAATCTCCTTACTCCCTTCAATCATCGAAGGAGATACATGTGAATTATAGTACCTCACATCATCATCAACCTTCACACCTTGGTTTACCATAGCTTTTCGTTGTGCTAGAATGCATATCCTATCATCTTTAGAAATATCATTGTAGCCAAAAAAAAAAGATACTATCATAGCATATTAAACCTCTAAAAAACATTGATCACCAATGAATATGAAGGAACATGACCCTCAACCATTAGCAACATGCCAAAATCCAACATCCTTCATATCAACTTCATAGGCTGCAATATTCAAACACCAAATAATGAGTTGTTCAGGGCATCCTGTCAAGATTATCACAACCCCATACAATACCAAGACAAGTGGATTGGATCTATTGAAATAAAAAATATAAAAAATTCAAAAGTCAATACATTGATCCTAAAATATCAAGCTTTTGGTGTAAACAATAAACCACATAGGGCCTCCAATAAACTATAATAATGGGTATCTCACCCATGCACCTCAAAACCTCTTTTAGTTGAAGAAAAACCCTCCATAAGGTTAACTCCCTCTTCTCAAGATAATCCTTTGGTAACTAGAGAAAGAATCACATCAATGTCAACTCCCTCTTTTTGAGAGATTATAACAACCATATCTTGATACTCCTCAATACTCCCATCAACTATGATATTGGAATTAATCATTAATTCAATAATAGGTTTTGAACCTATATCCATGGCATCCTCTCATACGTTCTCTACATATGTCTCATCAAAACTATAAGGCTCATCCATCTTTCCAGTGGTATGTACAAGTTCCATAAGATTAAAAACAATCCTATAAAGGCTACCATCTCACACACCTCTAGCTAAAGTCCTTAGATTAGCTATACTACAATCACCGACACTGTAATGTTGTCCTTCAAATGAAACTCTACATTGAATATCTACTATACAATAAAATTGAACAATATTTTTCTTCAAACCAAGAACAAAAAAAAAATCATTGGATTCAAGAACATCATTCGATGATGTCTAGAAGGAAATGGAGACCAATCCTCTTACATGATTAACTCCACAATCACACCTCCCACTTTCTCCTAAAGCATGATGTAGAGTTTAATATCATGTCATATGTCTCAATGCTACACTATTCACATACCATCCAACAATTGACATGATATTAGAAGATACATAATAAACCATGGAGAATTCCATCTCAAGATGGGATGATTCCACATCCACTCTTGCTACAGTCCTGGTTGCAATCTATATCTACTTGGCATTCCTCTTATTCTATGGACACTGAATAGCATAATGCTATGATTGGTGACACTTAAAACATTTCACCTTACTCAAATTTTATTTCCTAAATGTGAATCTTCCTTCCTACCCATTTTGAATCCCTTCCTCATCCTCTGAATGAGGTTTGGGTCTTCTACTTCCTTTTACTACTCTGAAAAATACTCCAACCTAATTTCTTCCTACACAAGGTTATCCCAAGGCTTCACATAATTTGGTAAATTCTCATGAGCACAAATTCTTTGGAAAAAAGGTTTCCAATATAGAACAAGTCCATTGAAGGCAATGAACACTAACCCCTTATTCTCCACTTTTCTCCCTATCGCATCTAACTAATATCTCAACTCTATGACCTAGCCAAGTAGCTCACCACAATATATATGTTGGTCATGTGGATGGATGAAACTTTTGCAAGAGTATATGTCTAGAGACAAAATAACTCTAATATAAATGAATGAAAACTTCATACATCAACTTAGAAATCATCTTTTCTACAATGAGAGAGATGAAGTAATCCTTCATAGAATAAAAAATGACTCTCTTTTCATTGGCCTCCTTAACATATGTGGCCAACTGTGTTGGATTGGTAGGTGTAATGAAGTCTTTCTCAATATGATCTCAAAGCTCAACCTTCTCAAACATCATTTGCAACCTAAACATCCAAGGTATGAAATTGGAAGCACCATCCAACCTGTCACACTCTCTAAAACAAAAAATAATCATCATGCAAATGTGAAGCATACCTCAATGAAATATCAACAACAGATAAATTAAAACAACCCTTCCAGGATTCAAACACTTATCCTGGGCGCCTCAAGATTTCACACCCAATCAACCTATACCAGGTTAATCACCTCTCCCAGGGTGAAAGAACTAAACTATGCAACTCCCTCTTCACTAAGAGAGAAACCTTAGTCAAATAAGCTTGTGGAAATTTTAATAATTTCTTCTTAACGAAAATTCAAAAAATTCACCTCAACCATGATCTTTCCAAGATCTATTTCCTATGAAAATTTAGCTGTAGGACTAAATTTGCAACATAAATTACAACACTATATATTTAAATTCTATTCAATAATCAACACACAATAGTCAAGAAAATAAATATTGAACACATGTACTTCATTCCAATAATGTTTTATCACTTACAACACATTTCCAAATAATATAATTGATCTGGAAATAACTTATGAAAATAGGTTTATTACAATAGTAAGATTTCCCCTTTAACTTCCATATGTTTTCTAAATCACTTAACAAAAATACTCAATGTTATATCAAATCAAAACACATAAAACCAACTCTAGAAGCTACTCAGTCACAAAGATAACATAAGATGAAAATAAAATCTACAAGTACATAATTTTTTGATAGTAATAACAATTCATATTTTGTATAAGATGAAGTACAAGTACATACCATATATTAATACAAGTTGGTACAAGTCATGCTCTCCAAACCTTATCTAGGAAAACCATAATAAAACCCAAGTCACCAACTCCTTTAGTTAGGAATCATTCCTAATCAAATCTAGTCACTCTATGAAAGATCCTTAACAAGCTAGCATACACATCAACATGCCCTCCTTGGCACATACACTTGCATCTCACAAGTGGAAAAGATCATCTCCCTCTATCTTCTCCACAAGAAGCAAACCAAGTAGCATTAGGGTTTTCAAACACCACAAATCCCTAGTCCTCTTCTCTCACAAGAGCTACAAGATCAAATGTTTCTTTTGATACTCAAAGGTTTATCCCAAACCTTATTCATCTTTGTCTCAGAAAAAAAACCATAATCCTAGTATTCCCTTGAATTCCCCCCGATAACCCTAGTGCTTAAGAAAAAAAGAGAAAAATAAAATGAAGAAGAGTACAAGGATATTAGTTCACTCTAGCACTCACATCTCTAACAAAAGTATGTGTTTACATAAGTCAATGAGAGAGAAGTGATGGAAATATTCTTTTCTCTCTCTATTTTGTTGGTTGTGGAGCCTGATTCTATTTCTGATTCATAGGTCTTGTTTCAGATGTGTTTGGATCCCATTTCTTGATGGGGGGTGTGGTGGTGGAGACACTCCCGAAGAGGAATTTTTAGGAAAATTGCCTTGTAAAATGTTGTAATTTTGTAATCAATATGAATTTTTCATCATTAGGTTGTAGATATGGCAGTAGAAGTTATGTTAGGTTTTTTTTTCCTAGAAGGAAACCCTCTTTTATGTATAAGGGAATTGTATTGCAGCTAGGTATGCAAGTGAATATTGTATTTTATGAGACGAGACTATGAGAGAAAGAAGAGGAAGTTATAACGAGTGTGTTTTAGGTTGTATCCCTTCATTTGTTAGATACTAATAAAGGAAGGACCTGACAATTTATCTGGTGGATGTAGCCCATATTGGGTGAACCACGTATACTCGTGTCTCTATTTTATTGTGTATCTTATGTGTTTTATTTCCGCATTTGTTTTATTTTATTGCTCTGCAATCCTCTTTTTCTAACAATTGGTATCAGAGTGAAAGGTAACTCACAAGAAAATAGGGTTCCTAGTTCGAGTGGGAGAAATAACGAAAGATGGAAAGTTTAGGGTTGAGAAATTTAACGACAAAAACTACTAGTTATGGAATATGAAAATGGAAGACTATATATATCAGAAGGATCTTTTCCTATCATTGGGTGGAAAAGCAAAGTAATCGACAAGTATGAAAGATGAAGAATGAGAGGTTCTTGATGTTGGAGAAATATCTATTTTTGACACACTAGTTCAGTGGGAGTAACACTAGTTCAATGGCAGTTAACAGACTAGTTCTATTTTAGACTTTCTAATATTAGACCATCACTATTATGCATGCATTCCTAATTATATGATGTCATTGCCTATATGAGTGAATATCACTCACTCATTGATAAGATAATAATATACATTGATTCTCATTCTTCATTGTGTATCTCTCTTCCTTTTCTTGATAAGCTTTGTTTGTGCATGCTTTAGCTAGATCTCCTGTGCAGGTTTCCATGAAACAATGACATGGTATCATAGCTACGTTGCTTGGAGCAAGCCAGACGAGCCAAAGAATAAGGAAAATCAAATTTTCGACGAGCTAAATCCGTGGTCGTAGCTTTCAACAATTATTTCTTCAAAAGTATTAATGTTTTGAAGAAACAACCCATTAAGGAAGTAAATCGACCCATTCCGCAAGTGGGTTTTCAATCGTTTGGTGAGAAACCACATCGTTTTCTCAGAAAGTAAGATGGAAAATAGCCTCCTGAAACTAATATGAATCTGTGGTCGTACCTTTCTATAGTGATTTCTCCCAAAATATTGAATTTTTTAGGAAATGACTCATGTGAGAAGTAAATCGACGCATTCTGAAAGTGGGTTTTCAACCGTTTGGCGGGATTCCTCACCGTTTGCTCAGAAAGTAACCTGTAAGATAGCCTCCTAAAACTGATATGAATCCATGGCCATACCTTTCTACAGTGGTTGCTCCCAAAATATTAAGTTTTTGAGGAAACGAATCACGTGGAAATTAAATCGACCCATTCTACAAGTGAGTTTTCAACCATTTGATGAGATTCCTCACCGTTTGCTCAGAAAGTAAGTCGGAAGATCATCTCTTGAAACTAATATGAATTTTCACTTAAAGTTCCCTTTCTGCTGTGATTTCTTAATTTTTCACTTGCAGATTGAGAGTAAATTTTTAGGGGTTCTTAGAAACAGTGGGAGAGATGGATAGGACAACTATTATACATTCAAACTTGGTGGTAATCCTCACACCATAAAATTATTTTGATTGGAATCCCAATGAATAATTCCAACTCAGAAGGAAAGGATTGTATAATTTGACGATGGTGACAGAAACATAACCTACATCAGTGATTGAGAAGATGAGATGGGAGAACCATAAGGATGAGGCCACATGACTACTTCTTGAGTTAATCTCCATTGATTTATGGTTTCATGTTTCCGCTTGCAAGACTCCAAATGAGATCTGGACCACCTTGGAAGGACTCTTTGGAAAGCAGGATGAGATGCGAGGACATATGCTTGAGGTAGAGTTGAATACCTTAGACCCTAAAAGTTTTGATAATATACATGATTTGTTTACTAAATTTAAATCTTTGATTTTGAGCTTGGGTGAATGTGGTATTGACAAGTCTGCACAAGAGAAACAACTTATTCTAACAATCTTGGCCAAGCTAGGACCAAAATATGCTGTATATGTCTCCAATTTTCATTCTGGCAGATGTCTTTTTGGAACAATTTGGAAAATGCCTATGTTGGCTCAGTTCATTGAGTCTCTTACACAAGAGCAGACAAAAATCATATAGATGGACCTAATGAAAAATCCCAAAGCACATGTGCTCACCATGCATGATGGAAAAGGGTCATCCAAATAGAACAGGAAGGAGGGATATTCCAAACCCTTTAATGATTCTTCAGGTTCCAAAGACTCTTCAGATTCCAAGAAGAAGAAGAATGGAAAGCAGTGCACTTACTACAATAAACCGAATCATGACGAGTCCACATGCATGAATAAACACATCAATATTATATCACAGACACATCATCAGAACAACCTTGGAAACTTCATTCCAGAGGGAATCAAGAAACAGAAGGAAGAAGATCCTTCTCCTAAGAAAGGTAATCATCATGCTATAGTTGCAATTCATTCCTCATCTGATTCATGGATTATAGATTTTGGTTCATCCCATCATATGGCAATGAAAGAGGAAGTTTTATCTTCTTTGATTCCATTCTCAAGACCCCCTATTCACATCGGGGATGATACTCCAGTAGCAGTAACAGGAGATAGGACAGTGGAACTCCATAATGGTAGTTTTGAGAATTTTTTACATGTTCCAAAGCTTTCTATGAATCTACTCTCAGTTTATTAGATCACTCAGAAAGGTAAAAAGGTTGAATTTACATCAAATTTAGTTTCAATAATTGACATGCATGACAATTCCATTATTGCAATTGGTGAGGTGGATCACAAGTCAAGGTTGTATAAATTCACTAAGTTTTCTGACGATGACTCCTCTATTCTACTTACACACAAGGAGAGTACTTTGCATGCACCTCCAGTGCAACATGCATATACTCTTGTTCTTCCATTAGTTTCATACATCAAAGATGATTCCATACACTCAGATTCTGTATAGCCAGATAAGAAACCAACGTCGAAGCTTCAACATATGCCCAAGAAGGCACATACCACACTTCAGGCAACAAGCAACCTGGCATGGAATCAATTTGATTCGAGGATGACTCGATCTCAGCATGAGGAGCCCTCTCATGTACTTTCAACTTTAGAACCTCTGATGCCCATGGATTTCTATATGGTTCAATATACTAATCCACAAAACTACAATAGGGTTGTGGGAAATCCATTATGACAAGCAGCCATGTAGAAGGAGTATGACTCACTCCTACAAAACCAGACTTGGAATCTGGTTCCACTTCCACCAGAAAGGAATATTTTCAGGTGCAAATGGGTCCACAAGATCAAGAGGTACAAGGTCTGATAGGTTGCCAAAGGACTTCATAAGATCCATAAAGATTTATACATCTTCACAAAGACTTTCAGTGAGTCAAATTTTCAGACTTTGTGGGATCGTCTTGCAGTGAAGAACACAGTTGCCTAGCAACTGCCATTTTCTTCTTTTGATACATTATCTTTTGAGGGGGGGTTTTTTTCCCACGTGGTTTTCCATCTTTCCTCGTTTTCATTCAGTGTTAATTAATTGCATTGTACATGAGTACCTAAAATGGCCAAGTAGCCGAGACTCATTTTTTACTCCATAGTGATGTTCAGGGGAGGTGTTGGAGAAATTTCTATTTTCGGCACACTAGTTTAGTGGGAGTAACACTAGTTCAGTGGCAGTTAACTGACTAGTTCTATTTTAGACTTTCTAATCTTACACCATCACTATTATGAATGCATTCCTAATTATAGGACGCCATTTCCTATATGAGTGAAGATCACTCACTCATTGATAAGATAATAATATGCATTGATTCTCATTCTTCATTGTGTATCTCTCTTCGTTTTCTTGATAATCTTTGTTTGTGTATGCTTTAGCTAGATCTCCTATGCAGGTTTCCATGAAACACTGACACTTGATAGAAAGGCAATAGGAATGATATGACCATTCCTTGAAACATCGGTGGATTTAAACATTTCAAAAGAAAATACAACGAAGGATATGATGAATTGGATAAACTATATGAAAAACCCTCATCTTCCAACAAGGTATGTCTAATGAAGCGATTATTTACTATGAAGATGTTAGAAGGTGGGCCTATTGCCAATCATTTAAATGAATTTAATATGGCTACTAATCAGCTAATTTTTGTAGGAGTGAACTTTGATGATGAGGTTAGGGCTCTTCTAATCTTGTGCTCATTTCCAAAAAGTTAGAACATCTTGGTCATGGCTATAAATAACTCTGTCTCTGGTTCAAGCACTCTAAAATTTGATGATGTTGTTGGTGTTATCCTTAGAAAGGAAACGCAATGGAAAAGGACAGGTGAGACATCAGGTAATATGTTGACCATGGAGAACAAGGGAAGACAAAGGGAAAGAGGAAAGAGCCTAGGTGTTGTCCCTTGACCAAGTTTTGAGGATTCTTGGTCATGTTTGACCTACTTTTGGGACTTGGATAGGCTGTCGAAGGCGGAGCGCAAGACGAAGTGGAGATCGCGAGATCTCAGACCCTTTTTAGGGATTTTTGGGTTTTGGGCTTATGTAATAGGTATGGGAATGTCGACCCATGGGTTTACCCATGCTTAGGCCTATTTTGTATGTATAAATAGATGCTAAGGCGATGTAGTGAGTAAGAATGGCTAAGTGCCCTTTGGCTACATGCAAGTGATGGTTGTAGTCCAATCTATGTGATTTATAGTGCTAAGTGCTAAGTGGAGATTGCTTTTGTGCATACTGTGTGAGACTTGCAGAGCTAAGTGAAAGACATTGTAAGAGATTGTGGGAGGCTTTGTGCTTAGATCTACTCAGGGAAGGAGGATCTAGCGAGATGTGTAGATCCGTTGTCCTTTGCGGAGTAGGGTTTTTGAGGCTCTGTGCATGTAACTGATTGAAGAAGATAATAAAGAAGACAAAGAGTTGGTGGACATAGCCCCAGGGTGGGGGTGAACCATGTACATGCTGTGTTTCTATGCTTTATCCGATGTGTTGATGTGTTTATATGTTAATGTGCTTAGTGCTTCAATATAGATGAATGGTAGATATATATGTTAATGCTATGTGCTTAATAGTATGGATCTGACTTATGTGGACATGCTTAGTGCTTAAATACCTTATATCTAAATGAATCCTATGATACTCTATAATTAGGGTTTAACTACGCTGTAACTAAGACTGGATATAGATGAACGTTAACTGCTGAGTGCTATGTTAAGTGGTAGAATCACAGATCTGTGTCCCAACTAAGGTTGCAAACATATGAGTCCTACAACCACCCTACCTCTACCTCAGGTGAGACTTCATCTGCTTCGTAGGTGTTGTTGAAAGGGCCAATAGTTAGGGTTTTGTTGGTGTATTTTTGTAGCATTGAACACTGGGTCTACCCCTGTGCCAACAAATGGTTCTGTTGCCAGGACCTGAAATTGTGATTGCTGGGAACTGAGGAATAAGAATCTTTATGCGAATATCTTAACTGAAAAAGAGAAAAGCTCCGTGCATAGAAATGTTTCCCTAATATGCAACAATACTTGATCTGTGGAGCTTTGTACCAAGAGGAAGGGTCAAATCTGAAGAAAAGAAGTCAGATCTAAAGAAAATAGGTGAGATCTGGGAGCTTTGTGCTCTGATAAAGGTGAAAGTGAGACTAAAGAGGTAAGACCTATAAGATTTGTGCTCTGTAGAAGTACGATAAGTGGAAAATTTTTGTTTCTAAAGTATGGATCTAGGTATGTTTGATAAGATTTGTTCTAGCTTGAAAACTAGCGCACTAATAGATGAAAGAAGATTTGATATGAGTAGATCTGATAAGAATAGTGAAAGATATGCTATACCTATGCATAGAGAGAATTTTTGGACTAAAAAATGGATGCAGGACCCTAGAAAGAATTTGTTGCAGGTTAGCTACCATGATCCTAGTGTGCAGTATAGGAGAGGCTGGGGATCATTTAAGAGAAAGAGAGGATTAACCCTTTGTTACGGTTGCAGAAAACCAGGACATCTTGCTAAGGAATGCCCTAGAAGAAGACCTAGTTGCCTCTGTTGCAAAGCTATGGACCATGAAGTATTGGATTTCCCTAGAATGATTGATAAGTTGAAAGGATGAATATGAGACAAGAAGACCACGAGAAAGGTCAAGCAACTGAGATTATGGAAGAACCTCAGAAATAATCAGAGAAAGTGTTTCTACAAATGAAAGAAACCCTGAATGACCACCGACATATCAACTTATCAGAGATCTTCAAAGGAAAAGAGTGCATAGAATCAAGAATAGGAGACTTCGACAATGAATGTGTTCTGGATAAGGAAACATAGGTGAATATCATGACAAAAAGAACTTGGGAACTTTTAGGGGAGCCTGCTATGATTCCTTCATTGGGAGGAATATGATTATTCAGAGGAAAACTGATAACCCTATGTGGAAGACTTACCCAGATATCTATGAGTGCTCATGGAACTTCGACAAAGGAAGAATTTGAAGTTGTTAAATTTATTGAGAACAATGCTCTATTTTATATGTTACTAGGAAAACCTTGGATTGAAGGAGATCAGGCCAGAAGGAAAGAAGAAGAAATCCTGGAGAAAAAGAAGCAAGAGTTAAAAGATTTCATGACTAGGAGGATCACACACTTGATTGAAGAGCATGAGAACTGAGCGAATCTATTTAAAACCAAAGACTTGGATGTCAAAGTGGGAAGAACACTAGAATACCTACATAATACTGAAGTACCTATTCAAAATATAGATGAAGTATTACCCCTAATTTCTAGGAAAGAATCTCAACAATATAGATAAGAATCAGAATGGAAAAATGAATTCCTAGATGAAGCTCACCAGAAAGAAGTCTAGAAAACTAAGTAAGAATATATCTAAGATCTAAAAGTTACAGAAAGTTCCAGAGGGAACTTTGCAGAAGGAAAATTTGCAAAATTGGAACTTCGCCAAGATCTTAGAACTGCATCACATGGCACTTCTCCATGGTGAAGCAATATAGCCATTGGGAACAGTATAACCATTAGATCGACGAACCGAATGGGTAGAAAGGAATTCATGGTCATAAATTTCACCACCAGACTGTTGGGACCATGCCGTAATAGATAGAATTGAGTTAATGGAGGATTCTCACCCGTTGGAGAGATTCGTTGCCTCGTTATCTATATATTTCGTCGAGCCATGCACCGAGAACACTTTTGCTAACTGTGAATCTGAGACCTTAGATTAGTTGATTTCACACAGTGATCATCACGCTATCATCTTCCATCCCATTGCATTGACTAGTTACTCTTCGAACCCGAGATATTCAACCACGAGCGTGCATGTCGGACGAGTTTAGCGCTGCAGAGAAAATTGTCAAAGAAGTTCTCATTGACCTAATGAATGAAAGAGTAATGTCTGCAAGTATTCAAGAATCATCGAAGAGAGGAGTGAAATCCTCTCCATCGACTGCTCATGGATCCGGACCATCCCAACCATCATCAATAAAGAGAAGAAAACACAGAGATGACCTAGCAAATGCGAAGCTGATCTCGACCATATTGCCCGACTGCATCCCACCTCTGACTGGCGCGGTGAGTCGTGATAGTGTGCCAAGATATTTTGAGTACACCATGGTTACTACGTACCTCCCGAAGATTGCAGCATTGAAGTCCAGTGACTTCAACCTTGGATATCGCAAGAAATATAGTATGCTCGCCCATTATAAATACTTGACTAAGAAGAAGGGGAAGAATTCAAAGATAATCCCCCACTCGTGGAATATGAACCTCACGCAGACCACCCTGTTAAGTGTAATGAAAATCCCACACTTCAGAAGGCACCAGGAAGTCAATGCCTATTTCAAGCTACTCCTTTAATGTTACCATGGAGGCTACTTATGGATAGATCATCATATCACAGTCGATCTGACGCTGATCCATAGGATCACCAGATTAAGTATGCAAGGACCCGACCCACAGGAGTTCTATCCAGGAAAAGCCACAGATTGCGCACTAGCATAGAAGATCAAGGATACATATAGTGATGTTGAAAAGGGGAGACGAGGCTACAAGATAGCCTCCATCCGGAATGGCGTAGTGTGCCTAGCCTGCCAGTTAATAGTTGGAAAGCTAGTAAGGAATAACTAACCCACATAGGTCATAGGCTTTGTCCTTGACCTTGAAGGGAAGTGCATGGAGGGTCTACAAATGAACTGGGCGAAGTACCTAGTTAATTAGTTGGAACTAGACTGTTGTGAAGAACAAGATCAAGGATACGAGTTTCACTTTAGCTGGCTCCTGATCCTCATTGCATTTTTTTCCTGGGCGATGCCAGAAGGTGTGACCTTTCTGGATATTGAACCGTTCGAGCTACTTGTTGCGAAGTTCACCACACTCTGGTACTCGAGTGATATGAACAAACAGTGGCAGTCGAACGCTTTTTTTCACACATATTACCTTCAGTTGAAGAGAGCCATCGAAGTTGAACCTCGCATGACTCCGAACAACCTACAGAGGTTATGAACCCTGATGAAGTTCTGTGTACATAGACGCTTCATCTACATTAAAACATGAGCTGATGAACATAAGGAGCAACTTCAGTCGTACTACAAACTCACGGAAGAGGACCTTGAGGAGATCACTAAGGACTAGTCAACAAACCTCCTTATTCCCACAGACCCTGCAAATATGTCCAACCCCGACATCCCAGATACCACACACAAAGAAATGATACACCCAGACACAACAGAAGGAAGAAAACTGAAGAGGTCCAAGACTTAAGCAGTGCCTCAGTCAAGACTGCTTCAGTATCACCTGAACACGGGGGTGATGACGAAGTAGAAGAGATAAATGGAAAAGGAGCTGAACAAAATCAAGGTGAAGTAACACTTCCCAGAGATAAGTTTGATCCCCTAAAGAAGAGGAAGGTTTCTCCCTCAAAACCTTCTTCCCGAAATATATCCAGAGCCACCGTGACCAAGATGCAAACTGTACTCACTACCGATGATTTTGACTTCATCATAGCAGCTCTAAATGACGATTCACTGGAAATCGTGGAGAAGCAAGAAGCTAAGCAGGAGGAAATGTACAATATAATTGAGGTCAAACTTTGAGGGATACAACAAGCCCTTCAACCCAGTTGCGTAGTATCCACTGTGCCCCTACCATCGGGAGAACCAGAGTTGGGAGATGAGCCAGTCCAACTTTGTCGATTAGTCGATGCGGTCAAAGCTCACGTTCGACGAGCACAACAAGAAGAAGAACAAGCCACCCAGGCCTTGAAGCAAGTGCAAGGAGTACTCGTAGAAAAACACTGACTTGCAGAATAGGAGAAGGTTTCTCTCCAGGCAAAGTTTGAAGAGGCAAAAACACAAATTCAACAAGAAAAGGAACAATTGCTTGTAGAGCAACTCGAAGTGAAAGAAGCAATCAAAAAATCACTCCACTCTGTGACAGGCTTAGATCCACAAGAAGAATACCGAGTCATGAATCAAGTAGAGCAGCTCACAGAAGCTATCCAACAACTATAGCAATGAATAGAAGACTTAGAGCTCCGCAAAATGACCAACACCCCGTAGGATGTGAGGGATCAAAGAGAAGAAACTGCTCGAAGCGCAGTTGAGTGAATCAAAGCCTTCACCATGGAATTTAAGCAACTCAGTGATCACAGTGCCCCGACCTATGAGAAACTCATTGAGAATCTAGAACTGAAGGCACTGGAGTCGCAACTCCAAGAGGTGAAGTATCAAGCAAAAACGATACAGGCATACTTGAAGCCCCTATCAGCTGTGGAAAGAATGAAGCGATCCTAGGAGCAATGCATTGCCCAGCAGAAGGTCCACACTATCCAGAGAAAAGTCATGGAAGTGACTCAGAGGCTCCAACCTGTACAGGATGAGGCTTATCAAGTATTCACAGAGATCGAAGGCCGAGGGGAGGAAATGGAGCAAGTTGTCACTGTAGTTGAAGAATGCCTAGAGGGACCTGTCAACGAAGCAGTCATACAAGATTTTGCTGAACAAGAGGTCATGGCACAACAAAAAGTCAAAGCAACTCAAGCCAAGATCAAGGCTTTTGAGGTAGAATTATCTAGATCAGAGTGACTCTGGACGAGTCACAGGTGAGTGTTGGGACCTTGTTTTCCCTTGACCAAGTTTTGAGGATTCTTGGTCATGTTTGACCTAATTTTGGGACTTTGACAGGCTGTCGAAGGCAGATCACAAGACAAAGCGGAGATAGTGGGATCTTGGCCCCTTTTTATGGATTTTTGGGTTTTGGGATTATGTAACGGGTATGGGAATGTCAACCCATGGGTTTACCCATGATTAGGCCTATTTTGTATGTATAAATAGATGCTAAGGCGATGTAGTGAGTAGGAATGGCTAAGTGGCCTTTGGCTAGATTCAAGTGATGGTTGTAGTCCAATCTATGTGATTGACAGTGCTAAGTGCTAAGTGGAAATTTCTTTTGTGCATACTGTGTGAGACTTGCAGAGATAAGTGCAAGCCATTGTAAGAGACTGTGGGAGGCGGTGTACTTAGATCTACTTGGGGAAGGAGGATCTAGTGAGCTATGCAGATCCCCTATCCTTTGCAGAGTAAGGTTTTTGAGGCTCTGTGCATGTAACTGATTGAAGAAGCTAATAAAAAAGACAAAGAGTTGGTGGACGTAGCCCCAAGATGGGGGTGAACCACGTACATGCTGTGTTTCTCTACTTTTTGTGATGTGTTTAGTGTGTTTATATGTTAATGTTCTTAGTGCTTCAATATAGATGAATGGTAGATAGATATGTTAATGCTATGTGATTAATAGTATGGATCTGACCTATGTGGATATGCTTAGTGCTTAAATACCTTAGATCTAAATGAGTCCTATGATACTATATAATTAGGGTTTAACTGCATTGTAACTAAGACTGGATATAGATGAACGTTAACTATTGATTGCTCTGTTAAGCGGTAGAATCATAGATCTGTGTCCCAGCTAAGTTTGCAGACATCTGAGTCCTGCAACCACCCCTGCCTCTACCTCGAGTGAGACTTCATCTGCTTCGTAGGTGTTGCCGAAAGGGTCAGTAGTTAGGGTTTTGTTGGTGTGCTATTGTAGCATTGAACCCTAGGTATACCCCTGTGCCAACACTAGGGAACTATTGGAAGTCTAGGAAGGGAATATCCAAATCCATATGAGAAAATATTAAGAGATGGAATTGTGGGAAGAAAGGACATCGGAAGAAAGATTGCAGATCTCCAAAGAAACAAGTAGATGGACAACATGAGAAAAATCAGGAAGCAAATGTAGCAGGTGATGTGTTACATGATGATTTGATTCTTTCTTTAGATAATATTACTAATTATTGGGTATTATATTCAGGGAATTCAATTCATGCCACACCCCATAGGAAATGTTTATTTGGGTGATGATGAGCTGTGTAAAATTGTTGGAATGGGTAATGTACAAATAAAGTTAAAGAATAGAAACCAATGGTTACTGAAAGAGGTGGGACACGTTCAATATTTGAGAAGAAATTTAATTTCAACATTGAAGTTGGGAATTGAAGGTTGTATATCTACATTTACAGAAAAGGCATGGAAGGTCACTAAAGGATCACTGGTAATAGAAAAAGGAGAGAAGGTAGGTACTTTGTATTTATGTACTGGTAGTGCTAAATATTCTATATATTTATATTCTACAGGAGTGGATACAACATTTTTGCATCATAGGATTTGACACATGAGTGAGAAGGGTATGAAAATACTCCATAAAAGGAATTTGTTTCTAGATCTGAAACAAGTTGATTTGGATTTCTATGAGCACTGTGTTTATGGAAAACAAAAGAGAGTCAGATTTCTCATTGTCGGGAAGGAAAATAAGAGTGAAAAGTTAGATCTTGTGAATATAGATGTATGAGGACCATCTCAGGTATCATCTCTTGGTGTCTCTCGTTACTATGTTACTTTTATTAATGACGCAACTAGAAAAACTTGGGTTTATTGCATTCGACAAAAAACTGATGTTTTTGACACTTTTAAGAAATGGAAAGATTTGGTTGAGAATGAGATAGTAAAAAGGTTGAAGTGTCTCAGATCAGATAATGGAGGTGAATATTGCAACAAGGAGTTTGATAATTACTATTCATACCATGGGATTCATAGGGAAAAAAAAATTCCAAGAACACCAGAAGAAAATGGTGTGTTAGAAAGGATGAACATGCCAATCTGGGAATGTGCAAGGAGTATGAGATTGCATGCAAGGTTTCCCTTACATTTTTGGGAAGATACTATAGATATTTTTTTTTACTTAATAAACATAGGGCCTTCAAGCTCCTTGGATTGTGGAATTCCACAGGAGGCATAGATAGATAAAAAGGTAAACTACTCATTTCTAAAGACTTTTGGTTGTGAACCATTTGTCCATATTGATAAAGAAAATAGAACAAATCTTGAGGAAAAATCCAAGAAGTGTACCTTTATTGGATACAATGTTAAGGATTTTGGTTATTGCTTATGGGATTATGAAAATCACAAAATAATTAGGAGTAGAGATGCGGTATTTAATGAAAAGGTCATGTATAAATATCAATTGTAGGGAAAGAAATAGGAAAAGGAAAGCACATAATACACAATGCTTGATGAAATAAAAGAAAATGAAATTACAAAGGTACCACGAAAAAAAAATGTACAACAACATGAGTAACAAGTACCTCAAACTCCTACAAGTGTTGTTAGAATATCTACTAGGTTAAGTGACCCCCTAAACGATACTCTCCTTCATTGTATTATTGATTGTTGACTGATTCTGGTGAACTAGAAAGTTATGAAGAGGAAATGAAGGTAAACAAAAAAAAAGATGTGGGAGCAAGGCATGAAAGAGGAAATGGACTCCTTGTTAAATAACCAGACTTACAACTTGGTTTAGTTTCCTACAGGAAAAAGAGCATTGCAAAATACATGGGTTTACAGGTTGAAGGAAGAATATGGGGGCAAAAAGTGGTACTAGGCCAGACTTGTTGTAAATGGGTTTGCATAGAAGAAAGGTACAAAATTTGATGAAATATTTTCTCATGTTTTTAAAATGACTTCAATTAGGACTATTTTAAGTCTTGTGGCAGTAGAAGATTTGCATCTTGAACAGTTAGATGTAAAAATAGCTTTTCTCCATGGGGATTTGGAGGAAAGGATTTATATGCAGCAAACACATGGGTATGAGATCAAAGGGAAGGAGAATTTGGTATGCAAGTTGAAGAAGAGCTTGTATGTCCTAAATAAATATCCAAGGAAGTGGTATTTGAAATTTGACAAGTTTATGATAGAACAAGGTTATAATATATGTCATTTTGATCACTGTGTTTATTTTAAGAGGCTAGAAAATGGAAGCTATATTTTCTTTCTATTGTATGTATATGATATTCTTGTTGCAGGGTCTAACATGCATGATATAAATGTACTTAAAAGGAAATTAGCTAATTCATTTGCGATGACAGATTTGGGTGCTGCAAAAAAAATCCTTGGTATGAGAATAACAAGAGACAAGAAAAATCACAAATTGACATTGTATCAGGGAGAGTACATACAAAAGGTGTTGGAGAGGTTTAGAATCCATAATGAAAAACCATTTATTACACCTTTGGCCATCCATTTCAAATTAACCAAGGAAATGTGCCCCAAGACACATGAGCATATGGAATACATGTCCATGGTCCCTTATTCATCAACAATTGGTAACTTGATGTATGTGATGGTGTGCACAAGACCAGATATTTCACATGCAATGGGATTTGTGAGCAGGTATATGAAAAATCCAGGGAAAGAACATTGAGAGGCAGTAAAATGGATTCTTAGGTATTTTAGAGGTACTACTATGCATGCATTATGTTTTGGAGGTTCAAACATTGTTCTACAGTGTTATGTTGATTCAGATATGGAAGATGATAAATATAGCAAGAGAAATATCACAGGTTATGTTTTTACTGTAGGTGGAACAACAATAAGTTGGATTTTGAAACTGCAATTTTTTTTTTCACTTTCAACAACAAAAGCAGAGTATGTTGTCGATGTAGAGGCTAGTAAAGAGATGATTTGGTTACATAGGTTGATGGAGGAATTGGGAAAGAAACATGAGAATATCAGGTTTTACTATGACCTCTAGAGTACCATTCATCTTGCAAAGAACTCAGTTTTCCATTCTAAGAATACACATATACAACTCAGGTACCATTTCATACGATTTGTTTTGGAATATGGACAATTGAAGTTGGAAAAGATACATACTAGCTAGAATCCTGTAGACATGTTAACAAAGGTAGTAACCCGGTAGAAACATAGTTCCTACTCAGTTTTAGTTGGCCTTCAATCATGAAGGTGAAGATGATAAAATTTCTAGGTCCAAGGTGGATCATGGTCCAACAAGTACAACAACAATAGAGTTGTTGTGATCAGTCTCCAAGTGGAGATTGTTGGTTGTGGATCCTGATTATCTTCATGATTCATGGGTTTTGTTTCAGCTATGATTGGATCTCATTTTCTGATGGGGGGGTGTTGGGGGTATTTCCCCCTCACATTTTTCGCCATGGGGGAAAATAAAATATTTTGTATCCCCTCCACAACGGGGGTTCAGGGGAATATCCCCCAAAGAGAACCGTTCATCATTAGGTTCCATATCTGATGGTAGAAGTTATGTTAGAGATTTTTTTCCCTATAAGGAAGCCCTCTTTTATGTATGATGGAATTTTATTGTGGCTGAGTACGTGAGTGAATATTGTATTCTAAGAGAGGAGATTATGAAAGAAAGAAGAGGAATTTACAATTTGTGTGTTGTAGGTTGTATCCCTTCATTTGTTGGATAATAATAAAGGAAGGACCTGGAAATTTATCTGGTAGACATAGCCCATATTGTTTGAAACACACATACATGTGTCTCTATTGTATTGTGTATATTATGTGTTTTATTTCCGCATTTGTTTTATTTTATTTCTCTACGATTCTCTTTTTTCTAACATATTTATATGAAAGATGAGAGAAATCAACAACATAAAGTGGACCTAGTCCATTACAAGAAACATAAATCTACATAAGATAGGCCCATATGTGAAGTTATTGAAATCTAGGTGACACATGTCAAACTATAAGGAATGCATGTCCAACAAGCAAGGATATAAGGTTGAATTCTCTGCATGATGTGTCCAACACTCCTGTGCCAAAGGCCTCAAATGAAAAATTTCTCCCTCCTAATACATTTGTACCTTAAATTCCACCCTAACTACATGATCACTCCTTAACCTGATAATCCTCAATTCAAGTACAATTCTCCATGTAAGCAATGAAGTGTCCCCATGCCATATAGGGCTCAACGCCCCTCTCCAATATTCCCAAAAATCTTCCTTCAAGTTAAGTTATCCTCCCAAGAAAGCAACAAACCTTTCTAGGTGTGTACCTTGTGAAGCAATTCATCATGTCATCTAGATCTCCAATGCTCTAAATAATTATGATACATAAGAATCAAGTGAAGGCACAACAATCCATGAAAAATATAAGTCCAATGTGTATGTCCACCATTTTACAACCAAGGGAAATAAACACACCATGCACCCTAAATCACATGAAGCAACCACATACCTGATGTAAACAATTTTTGTTAGGATATTTAGACACTTAGGAGTTAGTTAAGATCTACTTGGTCTAATATGTCGTTAGGTAAAAGTGTGTTTCTTTAGTATGCATTTGTAGTTAGGCAATCCGACGATCACGATATGTTCCCGACATAGAGTGATCCGATGGTTCATACTCTCCTCGATCTTAACGGCCATTGATCCGTGGCTTAACATCCGATTGGTCCATGATCTCTATTTAAAGAGCATGGAGGGTCATTTGCCGATGATTTATTGTGAGAAACTCTCTTGTAAAATCTCTCTGTAATCTTTTTCTTTGCATTAATAAACT
>JZKD02S2069455.1:447025-472912 GCA_000966675.3 Picea glauca | reverse complement strand
TGGATGTTTCCCCATAGGGGTTTTACCACTTGAAAACATCGGTGTGTTGATCTTTGATCTGGTTATGTGAGTGGTTACTGAAGGTGTTCGTCCTCTGTTGGAATACCTGTGTTGTTGAACAATTTTGGTGTAACCTTGAAAGATAAAAATTAACCTAGTGACCTTCCCTCCTCTATCTTTTCTCTCTTCTTCTCTCCTAGGAATTCTAATTTTTTTTCTAAAACCTAGTTCTCCACTCATTCCTTCCTCCTCATGGTAGCATTAAATCTCACTCTAATTGTCATGATACATTTCAATGTTTTCACTAGGGATTTCCCTCCAAGCCTTCCCTTTCTTAAGCAGAGGATCGCTCTTCCTTTCATTTGATTCATTTCTCCCTTGTTTTGGCACATGAATAAATTTATTATCTGAAGAATGCGATATTCTAGGTTTCTAATCTCTATCCAAGATATGTTCAAGCCTTTCCATTCAATTGTTGTAATTTTACATATCCATGATACAAAATTTTTCACTCAAATCATTTTTCCTACCACTAAACTAGAAAGACTAAAAAATCAATTAAAGATTCATCTCTACGTGAAAATAAATGTTGAACATAAAAATAATAAGTGCAAACAATGCATATTAATATGTGATATAAATCCTACAAAATATGAATTTATATCTAAGTAATCTACAATGTGAATGTAATGGAAAACAAGATAGAAGTTTGTAACAACAATCATTGTTTTCTCATTAACATAATAGAAGAATACAATATTGTCCTTGATCCGAAAATGATATTTTAAAGACCATGTTTAAGTTTTGGCATGGGTTGATTTACCATTTAGGAATTAAAGAGAAGAGGAAGATTTAATGAAAGAATGTTGCAGCCATCATAAATAATACATAACAGAAAATGAACATTAAGAACAACAAACCATAATGCCAAAGATTGTTAACGGAGTTCAACAAGGTTGCGTATGTCTCTGGGCCTTTGTCTTAGTGGGGGAGGCTTTCTTATTAATATTCAATGCTTAAAAAATACATCATAAGTACATCAATTGGATTACAAACTGGTCTAGTTGTGTTCTTCGCAACCTTAATAATCCAACACAACTGACGACACTGCAAAAGGTTGAGTGTAGCTCCTGTAAATGGACTCCAAAGTTTGATTCCTCAATCATGGCTTCCCTGAATAAAATGTCTTAAGCTCCACAAAATCTTCAACATTTTGTTGTTTTGAACCTCCCTCGACTTTCAAAAACACCTGGTTTATATAGATTTTGAGTTAGGGATCCTATCCCAAATTCCTCCCAAGATATGGCCTCAAATCGGGCTCCAAATCCTCCAATAATGGGCAAAATCCTAATAAATCAGGCTAAAAATCATCAAAATCCACTTTATATAGTTTAAAACCCACTCCAGGAAAAAATATGTGTGTGTGCCCTTTGGTCCTTAGGCACTTGGTTGTGTGGGTTTCCATGTGGCCAGGTGCCAAATGCCCACGCCCCTAAACCTTTGCCCTCAATCCTCACTCTTGGTTGATGAATAAGCCACATGACCAAGTGCTGGAGTGGTTTCCCTAGTCCTGGTCGCACCAAAAAATTTCTCTAGTCGACAGGTAGCCCCCGTTGATCGGGGCTTATCCCTTAAAATCTACACCACACCACTTTAAATAAATATTTCACCACATGTATTAACAAGTAACAAACCCACGCGATTGGTTAGTGCATGGTGATTAGGTCTTGGCATTCCTGAAGGTCACGTGTTTGACCTTGTTGGAGGTGGAATTTTTTTTTACCCAGGCCTCTTTGGACTTATCTGGGGTGCCATGTGGCACCCTGTGATTGGGCCATGTGTCACCTTGTGATTGGTATATACATTTGAGTCACTTTCCCAGTCAACCTGCACAGTCATCTCCATACGCCACCTCACTACCACACACCAACCTGTCACTAGGCCACATCACTTCCACCTATCATCCATACCCTACCACATGTCATTCATACCCTACCACGTGTCATGACCTGATCCTACCACGCCATCGTACAGACTGCGATGTCATCGTCCATACAGTCCACGTGTCTGCCACATCAGCACCCAAAAATGCCAAAATTGCCTGACGCGTGTCGCTCTCTGGTGCTACCACATCGACATGCTAACATCATCATGACATCATGTTGAACTACACACACCCCTTTCGAGAGGTATGTAGTGACTACATCATAGTCGAAGTCTCTGGGTACAATGTCTCGATTCATTGTTCCGCTTAGTGGTGGGATATATTTAGGCAAGATTCTTGGGATCATATTCACAGTGGCAAAGTCATTTTCGAGCTTAGATCATCTTTCCAAAGGTGGTTGGGATGGTCCTGCTCGAGAAATGGAGGGGGAAGCTGGCAGTGCGCCCAAGGACGATTCTTGTACACTTGTATAAATTCCGCGTTCTGACATGACTCTCTCAGTCATTAAATCAATTAGAACTTCTTCAACAATTTTCTCAGCAGCGCTGAGCTCGTCCGACATACAAACTTAGGTCAGCTGGCTCAGGTGCAAAAGGAATTCAAAGACTACAGTGAATAGTAAGGCAATGATCTCAGGGTAAGTAAATATCAGGTTTCGCGCTCAAATTCTTAGTTAGCAAAAAGTATTCTTGGTGCGTGGTGTGATGGGTTAAGTAGGCAATCTCAGCAATGGTCTACTTGCAACGGACATGGGGCCTTCATTAACTCTGTTCTATCCATTCTAGTGCTATCCAATGGTCTAGTGGTAACCCATAACTTCTTTTCGATCCATTCAGAGCGACAGTCGAATGGGTATATCGATTCCAATGGCTATATTTCTTCATCATGGCTAAGTACTCTATGTTGTTGTTCTGATATCTCAATGAAGCTCCAATTCTGCAATTCTTCTTGCTGCAAAGTGCCCTCTAGAACCTCTTGTAACTTGAAAATATTATCCCTTTTCTTTCTTAACTTCCTATCCTTCTTCACCGTGAGCTTCGTCTCAGTAATGCTTTTAGTTTATCTTCTGTGGTCTTAGTTACTTCACGCTATTGAAAGTCTTTCCTAGGGTTCCTTGATAATACTTATTCTGTATCAAAAATAGGTAACTCGATCTTCTGCAGATCCTCAAGTTTTCTCTTAGCTTCAAAATCAGGGTTGCTAATATTAAATATCTACGATCTGCTCTTCTGTTCTTCAATCAAGTGCGCGATCCTTTTGGTCATAAAATCTTTTAACTCTTGCTTCTTCTGTTCCAAAACTTTTTCTTCCTCTTTTCGTCTGGCTTGTTCTCTATCAATCCAAGATTTTTCTATGAGCATGGTAAACGGGGTGCTGTCTTCAACAAATTTAATGATCTCAAAGTCTTCCTCTGTCGAAGTTCCATTGATAGTCATAGGTATCCGAGTGAGCCTTCCACATAGGTTGACTAGCTTTCCTCTGAAGAAACTTGTTCCTCCTAGGGAAGGGATCATGGAAGGCTTTCCTATAGCTTCCCAAGTTCTTTCTAGCATAATGTTCACTTGTGTTTCTTCATCAAGAGTACAATCAATGTCAAATTCCCCTATTCTTGCTTCGATTTGCTCCTTTTCTTTGAAGATCTATGATAGCCTAACATGTCGGTGGTCATTCAAGGCATCTTTCATCTGTAGCAATATCTTTTTTGATTCTTTCTGGGTTTCTGCTATAATCTTGGTCTCTTGATCTCCTTCAGGTTTTGCTTTCTCCATATTTAGCTTCTCAAGCCTAGCAATCATTCTAGGGCAATCCAATACTTCATGGTCCATAGCGTTACAACAGAGGAAACTAGGTCTTCTCCCAGGGAATTCCTTAGCAAGATGTCCTGGTCTTCTTTAACTGAAACAGAGGGTTAATCCTCTCTTTCGTTTAGATGTTCCCCAACTCCTTCTGTACTGTGCACTAGGATCATAGTGGCTAGCCTGCAAAAAACTCTTTCTAGGATATTGCATCCACTTGTAGTCCAGACATTCTTTCGATGCATAGGTATAACATATCTATCACTATACTTATCAGATCTATTCATATCAAACTTTCTTTCATCTATTAATGCCCTAGTTTTGAAGCTAGGACATAATCTATCAAACATACCTAGATCCATGCTTTAGAAACAAAAAATTTCACTTATCTTACTTCTACAGAGAACAAAGCTTCCAAATCTAAATATTTTTGACTATTCTTATCGTTATCAGAGCACAGAGCTTACAGATCTTGCCTCTTTTCTATATATCTGACCTTTTTCCTTTAGAAATTTCCACTTTTACTTTTATTAAAGCATAGAGTGTTCAAATATCACTTCTTTTCTTCGGTATTAACCTCTTTCTTGCAGATCTGACCTTTTCCCTTCAGATATGACCTCGTTTTCTGTAGATTTGACCTTTTCCCTTCAAATCTGACCTCTTTTTCTTGGCACAAAGCTTCGTAGGTCAAGTAGAATACTGCGCACTAGGGCAACAGATCTATGCATAGATCTTAGTTCACACAAATCTTTTTCTTCTTTTGTTCCCAACAATCACAATTCTGGTCTCGGAAACATAACCATTTGTTGGCACAGGGGCAGACCCAGGGTTCAACACTCAAGAGCGCACCAACAAAACCCTAACTACCGACCCTTTCGGCAACACCTGTGAAGCAGATGAAGTCTCACCCGAGGTAGAGGCAGGGGTGGTTGCAGGACTCAGATGTCTGCAACCTTAGCTGGGACACTGATATGTGATTATATCTTTTACATGGCACTTAGCATAGTTCCTTCATCAATATTTAACCCGTCTGGTACTTTGCAGATAACACAGAGCATCGCAGTGAATATGTATACTAAATATGATTCAATACTTATCCACATAAATATAGGTTAGATTCAACAGATCAAGCACTAAGCATCTTATATATTAGATATAACGTTCATTCATATATCATCAACACAGAGCATGACTAGATATACTTAATCACATCGAGCACTTAACTAAGGAAGAGATAAACACATTAGATCGAAGAACGAATCACTATACACATAGTTACCGTGGTTCACCCCCACCTTGGGGCTATGCCCATAAAGTCTTCTTTATATTATCTCGGTCAAGCAGTATAACACAGAGCTTCAATGACCCTTACTTCGCATAGGACAAAAGATTTGCATTGCTCACTAGATCCTTCTTCCTTGCTCTTCAACACAAGACTACAACAAATTGCACTTATCTTTCCGATCTCATGCACAGAGCACTCTAAGATGCATCCGATCCCACAGATCCAGTTACTAGCACTAAGATTTCAATTATACATCACATAGATGTCTACATTACTATTATTCTCCCCTATTTACATTGCCTAGTTATACATTACAAAATGGGCCTAAGCGTGGGTAAACCCACGGGCCGACATCCCTTTCCTGTTACATCAACCCAAACCCCTAAAATGGACCCAAAAATAGGTCTTGCTTCCTTACTTTCCACTTCGCGTTGCACTCCTTCCTTGGAAAGCTGTCGCAGTCCCAAAAGTGGTCAAATATGACCAAGTATTCTTCAAAACTTGGTCAAGGGCCAACACAACGTAATAAAAAACTACTCTTTAATCTACCAAAAGAAAACTATTCTTTAATCTACCAAAGCAAGAGAACTATTTTCTAATCTACAAAAGAAAGAAAACTATCCTCTAAGCAAGAAAACTCAAATATAGTGTTGATGGTTATGTCTCTGGTGTCTTATGATATCACGATGGCATTTAACAATTAACAATAAATCAAGATGGATAAACTCAATATTAAATTCTATAGCAAAGTGAAAAGTATGAATTAGACAATCCAATGAGAACTTAGCCATTATAGAAGCAACATCAACTACCCTGCATATCCATGTGATTATTCGATCTATGCATTAATCATCAACGATATGAAAACACTATTCTATTAAATTCAATTGCATTCTATGCTAGTGTAAGAAAATTTATACTACTTAAAGATTCATAACTGAAAACTAAACTCAATAATCAAACTTCAAATTAAAATTACAACCTAGATCTAGACAGGAAATTGCATAAAGTAAATTAAACTAATCCTATTTTAGCAATTTAAATTGCAAATGAAAATACTCATAAAACATAAATCAAATACTATTTCTATTTCAACATATAACAAGAAATTAAATAAGAAAACTAAATAACAACTAAATAAGAAAAACTAAATAGCAATTAGATAAGCAAGCTAGAAAAGAAAACTAAAACTAACAACTATCCATCCACCGAAACTTTCCAAAGAAACTATGAACTAAATACTTTGTTTTAACTTTGTTTTTAAACTCTATTTCAACATATAGAAAATCTATCTATCATCTAATTACACATAGGGGTTAGTATCTAAACTTGCAAGTTGGTTCCCACTAATTAAAAGGTCATTTCATATTAACACTAACCTTCATAATAACCTGCAAAATTGAACTGAAGCAATTAAATTATGAACAACAATTTACACAGTAAATAAACACAATAAAACTCATGTACAAAAAAGAAAATAAATAACGATTATACTATATGGATTCATAAGATAATTGACTAAATATTTACCCAGACCACTGGTGGGCCCCCCATCAGGTCATGGCTACTCCTCAACGATGAATCACGAGCTCAAGCAACACAATTTCAACATTAAAATAAAAAACGCAGTTTTACAGAGTTTTAGAGAAAGATGTTTGAAAATGAAAAACCAGAGCTTAACTATCCTTTTGCTCTCCTAACTATTTGTCCGACCACTAATGTGGTATTTATAGGGTTTACAAGATGAGAGTTCGACCAATGGAAGGGTCGACCTCTTCTAAAAATAGTAAATCACATTTAATGCGTCTTAACCGTCGATGTCTTCTAGAAACAAGGTGAGCCAATAAAAGCCCATCATAACAACCCAATCCAAGTTGTCAGAAGCTCAGTAGCTGGGGGCCATGAGCACAAGGAAAACCCATGTCTCTGATTCATCCATCGCTGGCCGTTGATATGAAAAACATCAACTTGCCCATGGTTTTAGTGCAGGACAGAGTGTCAGACAGAGTGCTGGATGGAGTATCGAACATAGTGCCAGATGGAGTACCAGATAGAGTGTCAGATGCAAAAATGACCTGCGATTTTGTCTTGTGACACACAAAACAAGAATTAGTTTCCTTGAATCATTAAAACATGCTGAATTATACTCAAAACCATCATAAAACATCAATCATACATACCTGGTATGAACCACGACGATTTAATACAAAACCCCTTCAAAACTCTTCAAAACAGGAAAATGCACATACAATGTTGGCCAAAAAGGATCTAGTCATCATCATTAAATTAACCATATCACGGGCCAAACATTACCCTCACACCTAAGATTTTGTAGGTCCCACTACAAACAAAAATGAATTGCCCCTCATGACTAAGCTTGCTGAGAAGGATCAACTTTAGAAGCTTCTCCTTCTTGCCGTGAAAGTTTTGTCTTGTGCCTCTTGTGTTTCTTCAATTGTGCCCTGAGGTTGCAATTGGTTTTGGTCATCTCGTCAACCAAACTTTGAAGGGAATTCACCTTTGCTTGGAGGATTTCATTATCATGGTGAAGATGCATGTCCAAAATATTCCTATATTCCAATTTTTGCAGCAGCTGAAAATTCTCTTGTTTTAATTTCTCAATGGCTGGAGTAGGATCAGATAGCTTGGAGGAGGGCTTAGATCCCTTGAAATATGTGGAGTGTCTATCATTCTTAGGATCTGGGGTAGGCATATGTGAGGTAGGAGTAATAGGGGGTTGATGAGGAGAAGTAGATTTGGATTTTGTCTTTCTTTGAGGCTTCAATTCGTTTGCAGACATTTCCATAAGTCTTTTGTGAGGGCTTTCGAGATCAGAGGATACTTGGATATGGTCCAAAGTAGTCAGGGGTTTTGCACAAGTTTTTCCTCTTGTTCTCTAGGTACTCTTTCGAAAGGGTCCTCTATTAAATTGATTAGCTCCTCTCCTATTTGTGGGAATTGTAGGAAAGTCTTGTTGAATTACTTCTTGTATCTTTTTGGGTGTAGGATTAAGAGATATTGAAGGCATCTAGAGATTAGCAATAGGCTTTTTGGTCTTTTTTCCCGATGAGGCTATAGGGGTATCAACAAGCTTCTTGGATTTTTGTTCTGGTAAATAAATGGTTTGTGCAGGAGGGTTTGGAGTTTTCAAAGAGTGGGGTTTGGATGGAGAAATAGTCCTTAGATCAAGTGTCTTTTTGCTAGTCTTGATTGTCAAGTGAGTGTTTGAAAATTGGTAAATGAACTCATCCTAAGTTTGCCCCTGTTTTTCCAGTTCATCTAAGACAATGAGTTTGATAAGGCCATGGTGAAAGAGGACATTGTGGGGGTTGGTTACATTCTTCCTCACTTGAGAGGACATATTCTCCAAGCTCTTTAAAAAGTAGAAGGGGAAATTCAATGGTTTATTGAACTGAAAGTGAAAAAACAATCACAGGATTTAAAGGTGGAATATATACCTTCACATGTGATCAACTTGGTGATGACTATGAGAGGATTGATTAGCTCCTCTTTTATCCACTCGGAGTATCCTTTAGCTCTAGAGATGTTCTGAAATTCTGGTTTAAAAACCCTGTTATAGCCTGATCGTAGAAAATGGTGGTTTTTAAACCATCTATCCCCCACTCTTGGAAGCTTTGTGGCTACACCTATGGATTCCTATGAGACCCCAAAGGTGAGATACCCCACACACGTTGTATTTCCATCAAAACTAAGGGAAAATTGCATTGAAATGCCATCATCATGGCCCTGCAAGTGGGACAAAAATGACCCCCAGCCTACGCGCAAAAACACTTCCCAACACTATGCAAACTCAGGGATGACAAAGAGGTCTATGTAGGAAGATGACTCATATCATTTGGGCATTGTGACGGTGTGGAGAAATAGATAGAGGAATTTTTTTATAGATGATGGGTGCAATCGGGCCAAGGAATGGCACGATTTGAACAGAGGCCGAGCACAATTAAGTTGGGTCCGAGCACAAATGTGGACATAGGTGAATCATAATGAGAAGAGGGTGAGTGTGTTTAAAACAGGGGAAAACACAAATGAGCATAAGTGAGTGTGAGGAATAATGGGATGAACCCATTCCATTTTTGAGTGTGCCTAAGGTGGAACAATTGCACACATGCATGCACGAGTTTCCATGTGTGAGCGATTTCAAATTTGAAGGCATGTTTTTGGGGGAAATCATAATGATAAGAAGTTATATCAATGTCCAAGTCTTTGACTTGGACATTTGATCATGAAAATTTCTAAGGTTTGCATCATTCAATCTTGATTTCCCTGAACTAATTCAAATAAATGCCATTGATTCCTAGTTACCTAAAATTATGGACAATTACTGGTGTATATTTTCATATGGCACTTCGTCCAGAACCTCATACGCCACTCCATATGGTACCTCTATGTGAAATGATTTTTTACCTCCTATAATGAATAGCCTGCAGTATTGGAATGGTGTTGATAGTCACAGTGATTAGGAGCAGAGGCAGAGTGTTCCATTATTATTTATTTTTCCACCATGCTTACTCAATCCACTCTCTTAAGACATGCAATTTCAATTCTGCAATGAACAACTTGTAACGAAAAATAAACCAATAAAGTGGTATGTTTAAGGATATGTACAACAATTTATAGCACACAGGGGATTAACATTTCAAAAAAATAAAATGACTGTTGATGTAATAGCCTGTATCATGAAAACAATACACACAAATTTTACAAAGTTTTACTTCTCTAGGCAATGTTATCATTTGTCAACTCATGAACCCCTCCCCCACACCTAAGTATTGTGACACCTCACAATAAAAAATATAGGAAACTAGTCAGTTCTCCCAATAGCCAAAGATTTATAGCTTGTTAAGTGCAGAGATAAATTTCACTATGGCCCCACCTATAGGATAGAGCATCCTACATATATATAAGAAGAGGTAGTTGAGAGAATTTCAAGATAGTCTCAAAGTTAGTTCCAAATGGAAATTTTATGGAGTTCATTAACCTTAAATTAACCATACATACTTTGTGTCAGCTTTTTCTACAAGTAATTCCATACATCATGACAAGTTTAAATTTCTTATTTATTTTTTTTCAGATTACCATCCTCGCTAGGTAGAATGCCTCGCTGCCAGCAAGCCTGTTTAGTACTTCAATGAGTTTACCTAGTCACACCACAGGCTGGTACCCACTGCCAGTAGACTTGTTCAAAATCCTAACGTGTTATCCTCTTACACCCTCAGAGATTGGCCCTCCATATTTTAATATTTTAGTATAAGATTGCTTTGTGCAAGAAGATGGGAGGACATCTCTGAAAACAATTTTTTTTTTTTTTCAATTGGGATGGTATTTATGTTAGAGGATGACTTTCCGTTATATTCCTTAGTGATTGTATTGATGTAAGGGGTACTTAAGAGGATGTGGCCTATATAAAGATATGATATAATCAATATTTTTAGTGTGTAGTGGATGGTACCATTGGGAAAGCACAAAAAGGTATCTCTAGGCTCAACTCACTTTCTTATTTTGTAATTTATTGTGATGTTTCCATGACTAACCACTAATCAGACCTCCTTGTTACTCTTTAATAAAGATAATTTACTCACTTAGTCAGGTTTCTTGGGGAAACCGCACAATATATCTCTAAGCTTGATGGTTACAATATCACTTCCTTATATAGTGGTGAATATTTTCAAGATCAACTGCTTTTTAAAATGCCTTAAGAAAAAGAGAAGATGAAAATATTTGCAAAAATATGGCTAATTACAACAAGTCATTATTCATTTGATGCTTAGCTGACAACAAGGTTCAAATATAGCAATATTTTTGAAGAAAAATCCTTCTTTTATATTTCCTTGAAACTGTATACTCTTGGTGAAATAAATACTTACAAAAATCTCTAGAATTGTTTATCAACAAAATTAAAAATTATTTACATATGTACAGTCGAAAATTCAGAAAACATTCAAGAACAAGGGGGGACTTGCAACCCAACATTATGAAGAGGTTGAGTTGGCTTGTTATTCAGGTTGGGCATTGGTTGTGATGGTAATAATGTCTGTCTCGAGGAGCTTGCATTCTGATATTGTTGCAGTTGTTGTTGTGGAATATGAGGTAAAGGTGGTGGAACAAAACATGGCAGAAGCTACAGGATGTTCAGTGGAAACTGAGGGTAAGGCTGGTTGGACATAGGGATAGGTGGAGCTTGAGGGTTCCCTTGGTTATTCCCTCCTCTCCATCCTTGAAGCCAAGGATGTTGGTACTGTGCAGACCAATTTTTCCAACTTGGTGAGTTCCACTATTGTTGTTGTTGTTGATAATAGGGTGGAACTTGAGATTGTTGATCTGGGTATCTGGGCTGGTTCCTGTTAGAATATAATGGATTTTCTCATTTTACCATTGACAATATCACTATTGTCACCCAACCATAGGCTGAAGCCACCCTTCGAGCATCTTAGCCTTGATAGAGAATCACTCCGGAAGAAAACCCTAGGCTAGATAGCCAAACAAAGGGTTGCTCACCTTTCCCCAAGGATAGTGCACCAAAAAAGAGATGATCAGATATTCCAAACCATAACCCAAATATAGTCCAAGCCAAAATGGAATCTTCTAGCTGTAGCAGCTACAATGACAACTCTCCTCCAAACCTGCGCACAAGCTGGGCAACTGTAGTGCACACAAATGCTGCTCTGCAATTCTGAGTAAATGCCTGCCATAATGAAGACTGACCTCCTATATTTATAGTAATTCTGGCTAACTTCCTGGGCCGAATTCTCATTCTGGGTATCTGTCTATTCAGTATATATTATTTCTTCTTGCCGACTTCTTCTCTTGGAGGCTAATAACCTAATACAAGTTATCTTCTTAAGCCGACATGCCTTCTAGGGTTATTAGCCAACTCATTAGGGTTTCTTCTTGCTTCCCAGAGTATTCTATTCTTGACAGGTTTACAAGTGGAGGTAAATACCTCCCTCAACTACCATAATATCAACACTCCCTCCTAGCTAGGGAGGTATTATAGGTAATGGTCTCGAGCACAAACATACCATTCACTTGGTAGAATCAACATAGTCGTATAGACTTTCTCATGACTAGATCATGAGCACCATCATCACCATCAGTGTCATCAGCTGCATCATCTCTCGAAACCATACTCTATCTAAGTAATTATACATGAGGCTGGATAAGTCACTCACACCACAGAGTGACACAAGAGCCATTCTTCTAATTTGGACATATTTCCTAGAAGAATACATGTCCCGAACCATTTTTAGTTTGGGAAATCTCTATCCATTGATCATCCATTTAGTTGATAATCATTTTCAATAATGCTAATAGTATTCAAGGCAATCAGAACAATATCATTCAATAGAACACAACAGTTTCTATCCATAGTAGTACACAACTAAAATCCAATGGTACACTACCACACCAAGTAGGACACATGTACTTGATCAGTGATGTATAGTCACAAACAATGGAACACATCCACCATAGTAGTATACATCTACCGTCTAGAGTCATACAATATTCATAACAATCATCTGAAATCAACCTGCACAGAAACAATGTTATGATATAAACCGAGTCATCTAGGCCATTCTTCCACTCACACCTGTGAGATCTTGGAGGAGAATCTACCCTCAGAAGGTCAAACATCAATGATGAGATATTCCCCATGTTAACCATAAGGTCAAACAAACCATTCCCCATGTTAAACACAATGGGAAATCGCTGTCCGGGGAGGTGGGCCAGTCTTCTTAAGTAACCCTCAAGAATAGAGACTACCCTAGACCATTCCCCATGTTAACCACAATGGGAAATCACTATCTATGGTACATCAACAATCCATCGAACCATTTTCATTACGAAAATGACCATTCGATTTGGACCATTTTTCGGACTGGAAAATGCCTATCCGTTAGAAATTTCAAACCACTTTCCGAACTAGAAAGGAAATGCTCATCCTGGACCATTTTTCAAACTAAAAGTGATTGTCCATCAATCAATAATAGATCAGTGTTCCCTCCCAACCTGGGAGTCATATCTTCCATTTTAAATAAGGAAGTCGTCTCCACGAGCTCTAGCTTGAGTACGCAAACTCTTTCATCTTGGACGGAATCTTTACCAAAATGTATGCTTATCTGCTCATTTGTGGAGATATGTATTAGAGAACCACTTTCTCAAGGATAATTTAATGCCTGATTTCAAATGTACTTCGGTTTGGAACACTGGTTTTCTCTGAAGGGTTCATGTAGCTCTGATCAATAAAGTATATCATTGTTGGAAAAATGGAACATGTCCATGTGGCACTTCTTCTATCATCATGAGATCTTTGTCATGGATTGACAATCCATCATCCTGATCTTCTGAGTAATCATTCTGATACAACATCTCTATTTATAGAAAATATTCACCATGCTTCTGCTGTGCATTGGAGGTTCTCCACCAAGTTATATTCTTTCATTTGCATACAAGGGTCTCTTTCTAGTATTCTTCAAAGTCTTGAGGTTTCTCTTCATACGCTCTTTGTTCAATTTCTTTGGAGAATAGCTTTTGCTTTCATCTGATGTCAATTGTGGATGATATAATGGCTCATGTAGAGGTATGTCTGGTTTACAAGCAATCATATCTGGGAGAATCTCTAGTTTTGGATCTCACAATGCTTACATTCATAAGTCTTCCATACACCGTTATTCATCACAACTTTCAGTTCCTCTGCTTGATTGCTTTTAGTGAGTTCATATCAGGCTGGTAATCTTGTGATTCTCAATACAATGACTGGTTGTTCTGGCTCTTCTTTCTTTCTTGGAATCTTCATGTTCTTCCTTATGTTTCTCTTTAGCTCTTGGGTCCATGGATTTTTATATAGATTCCATGCTCTGAAGATTCCAAATTCTTCCTTTAATCATAGGATCATGGATGTGGATGGACAAACAGGGATACTTTACGGCTTCTCTTCGAAGAAGTCTTCTTCTATGGTCGAACTGAACACGTACTGCTTTTCATGTTTGCTACCATGGATATATACTTCATCATCTTCAATGGATCATAGGATTAGCTCCCTCCTAATAATTTCTTCATGTATGAATGCATGCTCTTATTTTGGTAATATATAATCGGCTCCCTCCATGTAGGAGAGTCCACACTTCCTTTTGCATCCTTATTGCTTTCTGCAAAGTGTTACAAATATTTTTCCAATTTTCTCTTGGTTGCTGACTTCTTTCTGTCTTTACTTCTTTTAGGTTTCCTTCTGATTTTGACTTATCTTGCAGCTTGTCTTATAGTCATAGTGATAGGAGTCCTTATCTTGTTTGTTCTTCCATAATTCTAGTTTCTCTTTGAACATATTATCTTCTAAGGAATAGATATGCAAGATATGTACCAAAAACATGGTATGTACAAGAACTTTGAAGAGTATTGTTACCTTGTCTTAGAAGAAGAAGTATGTTTTGTTCTGCTTGGATTTATTTGAGGGTTCCCTTTCTTCAGAAACTGATGCTCCATGTTCTTCCTTCCTTTCCTTTAACTTGGGACAATGATTCTTGTAGTGACCATACTTTCGACAATTGAAGCATTGTATCCTTGACATATCTTTCTCTTGATTTGTTTTCTTCCTGGATCCAAACTTCTTTTTGTTCCTAAAATCCTTGAACCTTGTTGTGAAGGCTTGATCATTGTACTTATTTTGGGGTTTCTCTTTTTCATTGATCCTTTATTCTTCTTGAGCACAACAAGTTCGAAGTTCTTCAAATGTAGGATACTCCTTCTTTGTGTTCATGCTTGCGGAAAATGCATCCAATGTCTTGGGAAGACGATTGAGTAATATGTTTACCATTTCCTTCTCTAAAATGATCTCTTCGATATCTTTTAGTTGATCTCTTAACTGAGACATCCTCACAAAGTATGATGTTATGCTGTCATCATCATTCATCTTCATGTTACAGAGCTCATTCTTCAGACTCATTACTTGTCCAATGTTTCTAACTGAGAAGAGGTTTGTTAGGGCATCATCCATCTTCTTTGATGAGTCAATATGGGAGATGTAGGGTATCAAGTGGTATTTTATAGAGTCCACTATGATACTCATGGAATTGATGTCACCATCTTTGAACTTTTCCATAACTGAAACATTCTGCAGTTCTTTCTCTTTTCCTTCTTCAAACTCTGGTTTCATGATCTTTCCTTTCACGATATCCATCACTTTATTCTTGGCAAGGATGAGGTAAATCCTTATCTTCCATGCTCTGAAGTTAGAAGCTCCATCTAACTTGTTTTATGACTTCATGGAGTAGGTCATGGCTTCTTTGACTTGGTCAACCCTAGATTTGACCAAAAAATCAAACTTGACATCTTGGCTTGTTGAGAGTACCAGGAGATGTGCTAGGTTAGGGCGCACCGGTTTATCTGGAAATTAGGTCAATCCCTTCACTGGAGGTGCCTTAATGAGAGGATTAGGCTTTCTATAACTACACCTGCTAGTAACCCTAGCTGTAGTGCTTTGGTGACTGCTCCTGCTAGAAATCCTAGCGACAGTTCTTCAACGAGCTTAATATCCTTATGGCTATGTTTCCTTCCAGCGGTTAGATTGAATGAAGGAGGTGTGGGCCCATAAATTGTTAGAGTATAATGGATGTGCTCATTTTACCATTGACAATATCACTATTGTCACCCAACCATAGCCTGAAGCCACCCTTCGAGCACCTTAACCTTGACAGAGAATCACTCCGAAAGTAAACCCTAGGCTAGATAGCCAAAAAAAGGGTAGCACACCTTTCCCCAAGGATAGCTCACCAAACATGAGTTGATCAGATAGTTCAGACCATAACTAAGAGATAGTCCAAGCAAAAATGAAATCTGCTAGCTGCAACAACTACAATGACAACTCTCCTCCAAACTTGCTCAAAAACTAGGCAATTGCAGTGCGCACAAGTGTTGCTCCGCAATTATGAGAAAATGTATGCCAGAATGAAGACTGGCCTCCTGTATTTATAGTAATTCTGGCTAACTGCCTAGGACGAATTCTCATTCTGGGCATCTATCTGTTCAGTATATATTATTTCTTCTGGCCGACTTCTTCTCTTGGAGGATAATAACCCAATACAAGTTATCTTATTTAGTTGACATGTCTTCTAGGGTTATTAGCCAACTCATTAGGGTTTCTACTTGCTTCCCGGAGTATTCTATTCTCGTTAGGTTTACACATGGAGGTAAATAGCTCCTGTAGCTACCATAATATCAACAGTTCCTAGGCTACCATGGCCTCCTAGGTGCATAAGAGGATTCCCCAGGATCCCCACTCCTATATATGGCTAACAAATTAGGAAATGATGGAAATTTCTTAGTTGAATGGTCTTCTGTGTAGAATCCACAAACTGAAATGTTATCTAATGGGCATTCCCTTGAGGAATTCTTCCTCCTGCATCTTGGTCAATATATGCTCATTGCTTCTTTTTCCTCCTCCTATTTCTTTTTAATTTTTAGGGTGTCCAAATGGGAACCTATTGTGCTTAAGATATCTATCTTGAAGTTCTGTAAAAGGTTCCCTATCTTTTCTCTTGTTATACCACCTGAAATAACTGGTTTTAAGTTTCTATTATAAGGGTCCTGAACGTTCTTTCCTATTTTAGCTCTACTCCTTGAGTAATTCTTACACATTTCATAGATTTCGGAAAATGGTTTATGGGAGATGTCACCTGATGCCATCAGGTTAAGTATCTCTAGGTATTCCTCTGAAATTCCCTTAAGTAAAAGAACCCTAACTACATCATTTGGAAGGTCATGAGATTTTGATTTCTGGGAGATATAACCAAACCGTTCCATATAATCCTCTAGGGCATTGTCTTCTAACTGTTGGATTTTGAAAATATCATTATGAGAATCCTTGGTCTTGTAGTAGAGTTGGTAATTATTAAGAAATATATATTTCATGGCTTCCCAAGACCTAATACTAAATTCTCCCAACCCCATGAACCATATTAGTGTAGAGTGCTTGAGGGTGGCAGGAAAGAGTTTTAGTTTCTGGGCATCTTGTAAGTAGTTGTAGCTTCTACACAAGATGTCAAATTCAAATAGGAAGGTATCTGGATATTCACTTCTTTTACCATAAAAGGTGGGCAGTGTTGAGAGGGGAATATTTTTCATATTGACATTTGAGGTGGTGTCCAAAATTGGAAACCTGAAGGTAGTTTCGATTTGGTTCCCAGCTTCTTCTTCCTCCCTGTGTCTTACATTGTTGTGATCCTCCCGATCATCCATACTAGTTTGGTTTCCAAAAAGAGAGGACTTAAGTGGTTTTATTCTTGAAGAGAACAAGGTATCCCTTTGATGGGAAGGTCTTCCTACTATTTGGGTGTCTGGGACTCTACTCGATTCGGTTGAGATTATTGGTGCCAAAGTTTCTATGTCAACTTAAGAGACAATTATGTTGGCTGAAATACCAAACAAGGTATTCACCTGTTTAGGGTCTATGATGTCTTCAAAGTTAGGATCTCCTAATGGTGTGAAGAAAACAAAGATTGTATTGTTTGGTTATGCAGAAGTCTCGAGTGGTCTTTCCTCTTGTTCCACTATTACTGATGCTTCAATTTTCTGTTCTATAGTGATCCTTGTCTTAGTCTCTTTAGAGACTACTTTAGCTCTTTGGGTTGAGCTAGTTCTTGTTTTTCGGTATCAGTCTGTGGAATTTATGAGTGGAACATTCCTTCCACCAAAAAGGTTGGAAGGAACCTTGGTTGAAAGGTCTAATTTAGATTTAATGTATCTTCCTTTTGGGTCTCTAGGTTTGTTCATGAAAGAAAACAAAAACAAAAAACTACCATTGGGTTTGGGGGAACCTGCTATAGAATATGCGCAGGTTCTTACCTCTCGTATTAAAGTTCCCCTGCCACCCCCGACAATGATGCCAAAAATGATGGTTTTTCTATATGCACTAAAAAACACTAAAAACCCTCAATTAAATTGTCAACCTGGGGTAAGTAAACTTAGAGTTGTAGCACTATATGTGGCAAGGAAGAAAGGCTAGAGGTAGTATAGTCTAACTAAGGAAATGGTCTATCTAAGGGCTAATCTACTTAAGAAAAGACTATTAATTATCAAACCCTATTAAGAAACTTAAACTATTTATCCTAAGTAACTTTTGAACAAAGGATCGATGGATAGTCCTAAGAAAGCAAATGAAAACCCTACTTAAAGAAAACTAACTTAATCATTATAATGAGAAAAAAGAAAACTATCTATGTAATCTACCTAATAAGCAATAACAACACCAAACTACTTTAATTAACCTACTCAAATTCAATAAGAAAGTATCCTATTAAAGAAAGTAAACAAGTAAGCAATCAACTAACTAACCTATGATAACTTCTACAACTAGTAAACTAATCGAAATTACTCAATAAGCAACTAATCAAACTAATAAGAAAGTGAACTCTATTCTTAAATTAAACTTCATAACTACTTCTAATTTACGAAAGGAAATCTTAATCTACTAAATTCAAAGCATGATGACAATAAAAGTAATCAACAACTACTCTTTAATCTATGAAAATAAAACTATTCTTTAATCTACAAAAGCAAGAGAACTATTCTCTAATCTACAAAAGCAAGAAAACTATCCTCTAAGGAAGAAAACTCAAATATAGTGTTGATGGTTATGTCTCTGGTGTCTTATGATATCACGATGGAATTTAACAATTAACGATAACTCAAGAGGGATAAACTCAATGTTAACTTCTATAGCAAAGTGAAAAGTATGAATTAGACAATCCAATGAGAACTTAGCCATTATAGAAGCAACATCAACTACCCTGCATATCCATGTGATTATTCGATCTATGCATTAATCATCAACGATATGAAAACACTATTCTATTAAATTCAATTGCATTCCATGCTAGTGTAAGCAAATTCATACTACTTAAAGATTCATAACTGAAAACTAAACTCAATAATCAAACTTCGAATTAAAATTACAACCTAGATCTAGAAAGGAAATTGCATAAAGTAAATTAAACTAATCCTATTTTAACAATTTAAATTGCAAATGGAAATACTCATAAAACATAAATCAAATCCTATTTCTATTTCAGCATATAACAAGAAATTAAATAAACAAACTAAATAACAAATAAATAAGCAAAACAGAATAGCAATTAGATAAGCAAACTAGAAATGAAAATTAAAACTAACAACTATCCATCCACCGAAACTTGCCAAAGAAACCATGAACTAAATACTCTGTTTTAAAATTCTATTTGAGCATATAGAAAATCTATCTATCATCTAATTACACACATGGGTTAGTATCTAAACTTGAAAGTTGGTTCCTACTAATTAAAAGGTCATTGCATATTAACACTAGCCTTCATAATAACCTGCAAAACTGAACTGAAGCAATTAAATTATGAACAACAACTTACACAGTAAATAAACACAATAAAACTCATGTACATAAAATAAAATAAAATAATGATTATACTGTATGGATTCATAATATAATTGACTAAATATTCACCCAGACCATTGCAGGGTCCCCCAGCAGGTCGTGGCAACTCCTCAATGATGAATCACGATCTCAAGCAACATGATTTCAACATTAAAATTAAAAACGCAGCTTCACACAGTTTTAGAGAAAGATGTCTGAAAATGGAAAAACAAAGCTTAACTATCCTTTTGCTCTCCTAACTATTTTTCTAACCACTGATGTGGTATTTATAGAGTTTACAAGCTGAGAGGTCGATCACTTGAAGGGTCGACCTCTTCTAAAAATAATAAATCACATTTAATGCATCTTAACTGTCAGTGGCTTCTAGAAACAAGGCGAGCCAATAAACGCCCAACATAACAAACCAATCCAAGTTGTCAAAATCTTAGTAGTTGGAGGCCACGAGCACAAGCAAAACCCATGTCTGTGATTCACCCATTGTTGGCCGCCGATATGATAACCACCAACTCACCCATGGTTTTAGTGCAGGACAGAGTGTCGGATGGAGTACCAAATGGAGTGCCAGATGCAAAAACGACCTGCGATTTTTCCCTGTGACACACAGAATGTGAATTAGTTTCCACAAATCATTAAAACATGCTGAATTATACTCAAAACCATCATAAAACATCAATCATGCATACCTGGTATGAACCACAACGATTTAATACAAAATCCCTTCAAAAATATTCAAAACAGGAAAATGCACATACAATATTGGCCAAAAAGGATATAATCATCATCATTAAATTAACCATATCACGGGCCAAACATTATGCTAAATATGTCTATCAAAAGAACCATCTAGAGGAAGATCCTTCTAGAAGAGAAAATTTCTATTAGGTCTTCTTACATTTGAGTTATTCTACCTTATTGCAAGGCCTTATTAATATTGACCTTTATTACATCCGAATATATTGTTCTATCTACTTGAGGGGTTAGGTCCCTAACATGCCCCCCCCCCTTAAAAACAACATTGTCCTCAAGGCTTGAGATGTGGAAATTACTGTAGAATGGTAGCTGGTTCCCAAGTGGCATTTGCTGGAGTTGTATCTTTCCACTGGACTAACACTTCCTTGATGGTTCACTGACACAAACAACACTCATGCTGGTCCAAAACTGCTTGTGGCTATAGCCAAATGGATCCTTCTTCGTCCAACTCGGGAAGGTTGGTTTGAGTTTGGAACTTAGTTCCAATCACCTTCTTTAAGAATGAAGCATGAAGACAAGATGTAGCTTAGAATGACTGGCCAAAGATTACTGATAGGCCACCTGTCCCACATGCTTGAGAACAATATCAAGACCATAAAATTTGGGCGCCAACTTCTAAAAATGGTCGGCCTTGAGGGAATTTTTCTTGTAAGGTTACAGTCAAAGAAACACCTGATCCCCTTTTTCAAATTGACATTCAGATCGACCTTGATCTGCTTGTTGCTTCATGCGATTCTAGGCCATGGCCAAATTCTCTTTGAGGGTATGAAGAATAGCCTCTCGAATTGTAAGAGTTTGGTCAACCGCTTGGACCTTCGAGACACTTGGTAAATATGAGAGAACCGAAGGTGTATTTTGTCCATATACCGCTTCAAAAGGAGTCATGTGGGTAGTTGTATGATATGAAGTGTTGTACCACCATTCAACTAGGGGTAACCATTGAGCCCACTGATTTTTATTTTCTGATGAAAAACACATCAAATATGTTTCCAAACACTTGTTGACAACTTCAGTTTGACCATCAGTTTGGGGATGATAAGCTATGTTGAGATGAAATTGGATGCCTTGTAGCTTGAACAGTTCTTGCCAAAAATTGCTGGTGAAAGTTGGGTCACAATCAGAAACAATAGAATGCGGCATGCCATGAAGCTTGAAGATTTGATCCATGAAAAGTTGAGCCACAGTGGATGTTATAAATGGGTTTTGAAGAGCACATAAATGAGCATACTTGGAAAGGCGATCCACTACCACCATGATGACTGATTTATTTCCTGATTTAGGTAACCCTGTAATAAAATCCATAGAGATATCCCTCCAAATAGCAAGTGGAATCGAAAGAGGTTGTAGTGTGCCAAGAGATTTGACTGTTTTTCCCTTGTTGCATTTACACACATCACATTCAACTACAAAATTATGAACGTCTTGTTTCATACCATCCCAGAAAAAATAACGATTGACCCTGTCATAGGTTTTGGTAAACCTAGAGTGCCCAACTGTGGGTGTAGCATGAAGCTCAAAAAGTACCATGGATTTAATTTTTGACTATTTACTTAAATACAAACAACCTTTGTATCAAAGATCATCATGGAGCCAAGAGTACCCTGGGGAAACTGGAGAATTGGACTGTAATTGTTGTATCATATGCGAAATTTTGGGATCGTGTAGCCATTCCTGGTGAACGGCTTGAAGCCAATCTGGTACAATGAAGGAGAGAGAAAAAAGGGATCCTTCATCTTCATATTTTTGAGAAATTGCATCCACAACCACATTGTCTTTTCCTTTCTTGTAAATGTTCTCATAATCGTGTCCAAAGAGCTTAGTCACCTATTTTTGTTGCTCTAGGGAGGAAATGCATTGTTCTAGAAAATACTTGAGGCTTTGATGATCTGTCTTAATTTGGAAGAATTGCCCCAATAGATAAGGGTGCCATAGATCAACGACATGCATAATAACCAACATTTCCTTTTCATAGATTGATTTTCCCAAATTTCGTTCAGACAATTGTTTGCTGGTAAAGGCCAAAGGCCGGCCCTCTTGCATAAGGACAATGCCAATTCCTTTCCTTGAAGCATCACATTCTAGGACAAAGGTCTTTGTGAAATCAGGAAGGGCCAGGACTAGAGTGGTGCACATGGCCATCTTCAAGGTTTGAAAATACTGAGAAGTTGTTGGATTCCAAGTGAAAGAATTCCTTTTAAGGAGTGCAGTGAGAGGTGTCACAATATTTCCATAATTCTTAACAAACTTGTGATAATAACCTGTTAAGCCCAAAAATCCACACAAGATTTTGAGAGTCCTTGGGTGAGGCCAGTCTTGCATAGCTTCAATGTTTTTAGGATCCACCCTGATGTTGTCCTTTCCAACAAGATGACCCAAGTACTCGACTTCTAAGGCGCCAAAAGAACACTTAGACTGTTTCAGGAAAAGTTGGTGCTGAGAGAGTAGATGGAGAACTCGATCCACATGAGCAAGATGGTCTGTCCAAGTTTTTCTATAGATGAGGTTATCATCAAAGAAAACTAAGAAAAAATGATGGAGAAAAGGATGGAAGACATGATTCATGAGGCTTTGGAAGGTGGAGGGGACATTACACAAGCCAAAGGGCATGACCAAAAACTCATAGTGGCCCTCATGATTTCTAAAGACAGTATAAGGAATGTTTGCCTCTTTCATACATATTTGGTGGTAGCCAGAACGAAGATCAAGTTTAGTTAAGAACTGGGTGTAACTCTGTTAAGCACTAAATAATGGCTCATTACCCCTTAATTGGGGCATATTACATTAGTAATGTTATTTTATTTATGTTGGCTTTAGTCCATTAGTTGTAATTATACCTCCTAGTCTCCTATATATACCAAGGAGACATTTTCATTTGGAATCATCTTGTAATTGTACATTTATGTGGGCATAAGGAGGTTTCCCCCTCGAAGAGGCTTATTATATGAATTTATCTATTTTTCAAGGCGTTGATTACTTATTCCGAGGTTTTTCTATGTTATATTGATAGTTGGTTCTTAACATATGGTATCAGAGCTCAAGGTCTTGGGGTTTCACTCCTACATCCGAGACACCTTGGAAGTTTCTCTATAACATTTTTTCTACAACGTTTCAGAAGGAACAACTTAGAGGATATTTAGTAGACGGATCAAGGTACGTTGGGATAAAATTTCATCTCCTGATGCCTTATACTTTTGGAGATACAACCTATGCAAGATAGGGTTCTGGAATCATCCTGAACTGAGCCATTGCAGAATGTTCGCTATAAAAACTTTTCTGTAATGTTTCAGACCCTGAAATCTAGAGGCTATTCACATAAATTAGTAAGGTACATGTGCTAAAACGTTTAGCTTCTTGATCATATTACATTTGTAGATACACCCTGTGGAAGATAGGGTATCTGACTAGTCCTATTGACTAGTCTCAAGAAGGTGTTCCAGGTAAACCTATCATAACTTCTTCCTAGAGTATCCAAATTGAGTGATACTAGTTTCATTGGATAGTGGACAGTCTGTAATATTTCTGGTACGAGTTTCAAAATTTTATATCAATTATTTTATGCGGGGCACGCTATACAAGTGAGATCTCCTGGAGAGGCCAAAAATCAGCAAGTTGTGGGGAAGTTACTGTAAATTCCTCTTGGCACATCCAATTTTGATCAGACCTATGGCATTTCAAAGAAGAAATATAAGAGAACTATAAAAAAGAAAGTTTCATACCCACAAGGGCTGAAACTTTGGAGATACAACATAAGAAATATTGTCTAGAATAACCACCTCAAAATCAAGGTTCAAAAGTGATACTTGGCCAACATGCCACCCAAAAAGGGAACTTCTACACCAAACAATCCTCCAGAAAGTCGTACTTGGACTCTTGATGAATGTGAAGAAATGCATAGGGACATAAATGAATTACAAAAGAAGACAGTGACAAAAGATGAACTACAAGGGATGATGGATTCAACTGAAGCTAAATTGGAGGCAATAATGGATACTAAGATGGATGGTTTAAAAATGGAGATCATGGAAGGAATGAAAAAATTCCTAATAGAGAGGATACCTGAAACTGAAAATGTGTCCCATGAAATTCATGATGAGGACACAAGGAAGATGAATCAATAATGGAGAAACTCCAACTTTGGGTTGAAGACCAACCACGTTCCTAAGATCGATATGAGGAAGTTTGATGACTAGGACCCAATCACATGGACACTTCAGATGGAGAAATTATTTGATCTACATAATGTGCCACATACAAAAAAGGTACAAATTGCTTCTTTATATTTAGAACCCAATCAATTTGTATGGTATTGATGGCTTTGTTCTCGCAAATCACTCGTCACTTGGACAATTTTCACATAAGAAATGATAGCACACTATGAGGATACAAGGAGTAATACCTTTTTTAGCCAATTGATAAATCTCAAGAAAAAGGGTTCAGTTATAGAGCACATTGAGAACTTCCAAAGATTGAATATTAAGGTAACAAACATTCCATATGAGCACTTGATTGATGTATTCATAGGAACTTTAAAGGATACCATTCAACATGAGGTTTGACTTTGGGAACCCAAATCATAGGAGAATGCATTTAGGGTGGCAAGAAATGTTGAAAGTAAAAATATGTCTATGGCTACTAGAATGACCAATCCTAATAGCTATAGAGAGAATAATGCTCCTTCTTCTAAAACATCTCAAACTACAAGGTTGACACCTCAACAATTGGAGGAAAGAAAAGAAAAAGGTTTATTCTTTAGTTGTGACAACAAGTACTGTAAGGGACATAAGTGTGGTGAGAAGAAATATTCTACATAGATTGTGAAGAGGAAGAAGAACAAGAAAAATAACCATCTCAAGATGAAAATGTAGAAGCAATTTCGTCTAAAGATTTGACTCCCACGATATCGTGTAATGCATTGGCTGGAATTAGCACTCCTCAATCCCTCAAGATCAAAGGATATATCAAAAAGAAAAAGGTAATAGTCCTAATTGATTCTGGAAGTACTCATAATTTCATTCACTATAAATTAGCCAACGATCTCAATTGCTTTGTATATCCAACACCAGAGTTTCAAGTAATGATTGCAGATGGAGGAACTATCAATTGCTCAGGAAAATGCAATAAGATCAATCTTAATATGGCAGAATATGTAATGAATATTCCAATGATTTCTATACCCATGGGTGGTGCTGATGTTGTACTAGGAATCCAATGGTTGCAAACATTAGGAACGATGGCTTTTAATTTCCAAGAACTCTTCATGAAATTTTCATTGGAAGGAAAATAAATTGAGTTAAGAGGTATCATAGGGAAACCTGGTAAGGTGATAAGCTCTAATGGCATGAAAAAATTATTGAAAAAGGGGCATCAAGATGTTATTGCGCAACTATTCTCACTAGATGTTCAAACATCTAATCCATCTATTCCTCTAGATCTCCAAGGTTTCATTGATAAGCATTCCAAAGTATTTGAAGATATTCCCTAAGGTATTCCACCCACTTGAAATCATGATCATGATATTCACCTAATTCTTGGGAGTGTTCCTCCTAACATCAGGCTATACAGATAACCTTATGCCCAGAAGAGTGAAATTGAGCGCATGGTTGAAGAAATGTTAGAGGATGGCATTATTAGACCTAGCCAAAGTTCTTACTCTGCACCAGTGGTAATGGTA
>JZKD02S2069455.1:423857-446075 GCA_000966675.3 Picea glauca | reverse complement strand
AAGGAAATGATGGAAATACTACATGCATTGAAGAAATGGCGTCCTTACCTAATAGGTAGGAACTTCAAGGTCAAAACAGATCATGATAGTCTTAAATACTTCTTGGAACAAATATTATCTTTAGAAGAACAAAAAAAATGGGTAACCAAGATATTGGGTTATGATTTTGAAATCGTCTATAAAAAAGGGAAGAAAAATGTTGTGGCAGATGCACTTTCAAGAAAGGATGAAGATGTTGAGGCCTTTCTCTATTCTATCTCGATCATCCAACCTGATTGGATAGTAGAAGCAAGGGATGAATGGAAGAATGACAAAAAAGTGTGGACTCTCATTCAAAGGTTGCAGCAGGATTCCAGTGCATTAGATACATTTACATGGAAAAATGATTCACTATGGTACAAAGATCGCTTATATTTATGCAAGAACTCCCAACTCAAATAAAAGGCACTATTGGAATTGCACACCTCTCCAATAGGAGGGCACTCAGGATTTTTGAAAACCTACCATAGGGTCAAGAAGGAATTGTTTTGGGATGGACTTAAAATTGATGTTCAAAGGTTTGTGGTAGAATGTTTGGTTTGCCAACAAAATAAGGTGGAAATAATTAAGACCCCATGTCTTTTACAACCATTATCCATCCCAAGTCAGGAAGGAGGTTTCCATGGATTTCATCACAGGGTTACTGAAGTCTGAAGGGAAGAGTGTCATCATGGTGATTGTTGATATACTGACTAAATACACACACTTTTTTTCACTCTCTCATCCCTTCAAAGCCAGTATAGTTGCCACCACATTCGTGGAGACAGTTCAAAAGCTACATGGAAGCCCAAAGATTATTGCAAGTGACAGAGTTCGCATCTTCACTGGACATTTTTTGACATAATTGTTTTCTATTTTGGGTACTCAATTGGCTCATAGCGCATCCTATCATCTTCAATCTGATGGACAAACCGAGATAGTGAACAAATGTATGGAAGGCTACCTTCGTTGCTTTGTCTCTTATAAACAAACAAAATGGTTCAAATGGTTACCCTTGGCAGAATGGTGGTATAACACTTCCTTTCATACTGCAACAAAAATGACACCATTTATGGCACTATATGGATACCACCCTCCTTCCATCACTTCTTATCTAAAAGAAAAATCTAAGGTTCAAGCAGTGGAATATCACATTCATAATCAACAACAAGTTCTGCAAATATTAAAGGACAACCTAACCATGGCACAAAATCCCATGAAACAACAAGCAAATCAACATCGTAGTGAAAGAAGTTTTGAAGTAGGAGATTGGGTGTTTTTAAGACTACAACCATACAAACAGATGTCCCTCAAGCAAGCCATTAAGGATAATAAATTATCACCAAAGTACTATGGCCCTTATAAGGTGTTTCAAAAGATTGGTACTATGGCATACAAATTGGAGTTGCCTGCATCTTCATGAGTACACCCAATTTTCCATGTTTCATGATTAAAGTAGGTTATAGGTGACAAGATCCCAGTTCAAACTATACTTCCAAAACTTGACAAGGAAGGAAAAATCATATTGGAGCCTGAAGCCATCACTAACACAAGAATTTTCCAGCCGAGGAATAGATCCATTTCAGAGTATCTCATTAAATGGAGGAAACTACCGGCTGAAGATTCCATACAAAGTTACTCAAGAGTTGCAGACAACACTTGTCTCAAAGGGAGGGGCATGTTAAGCCCTAAATAATGGCTCATTACCCATTAATTGGGGCATATTGCATTAGTAATGTTATTTTATTTATGTCGGCTTTAGTCCATTAGTTGTAATTATAACTCCTAGTCTCCTACATATACCAAGGAGACATTTTCATTTGGAATCATCTTGTAATTGTAAATTTATGTGGGCATAAGGAGGTTTCCCCCTTGAAGAGGCTTATTATCTGAATTTATCTCTTTTTCAAGGCGTTGAGTACTTATTCTGAGGTTTTTCTATGCTATATTGATATTTGGTTCTTAACACACTCAATTCATCCAAGAGGTCATCAATGACAGGAATGGGAAATTTGTCTTTAACGGTGAGTTTTTTTAGGGCACGGAAGTCGGGAAACATGCGCCAATAACCTTCTTTCTTCAGGACCATGACCATAGGAGAAGAGTAGGGGCTCGTTCTAGGGAGGATAACGCCTACTTAAGGAATTATTGAACCATTTTCTCAATTTCATTTTTTTGGGAAAAGGGGTGATGATAGGGACAAATATTAGGAGTAAGGATTCCTGGTACAAGGGGAATGGAATGATAATGAACACCACGGGAAGGAGGGAGTCCCTAGGGAGTGGAAAATACCACTTGATTTTTAGAGAGGATAGATTGGAGGTCTTGCGGCACAGAGGGTCTTTTAGTTGCTTTTATGGCATGGAGTTGGGAAATAACACTAGAATGACCTTTTTTGAGTATCTTTTCCATGCGATGGGAACTAATGATCTTAGGTGAATCAATGATGATGCCTTGGAACTTATATTGTTGGCCCTCCTGGTCGAATTGCATGGTTAATTCCTTAAAATCCATGAGAATGGGACCCAAATTCCTTAGCTAGTCTGCACCCAACACAATGTCACAACCGCCCATGTCAATAGAAAACATATGAGATTTTAGGTGGTAGTCACCAATTTGGAGACACACATTTTCACAACGCCCTCCACATTTCATGGAGCCTCCATTGGCAATCATGATTTGGAAATTATTGACTGCATGGATATAGCAATGAGCTTTTTGGGCAATGCGGCGATGAATAAAATTATGGGTGCTTCCACTATCAACAAGAATGATGACCTTCCTATGCTTGATGTACCAAATTAGCTTGAGGGTTTGGGGAGTAGAGAATCCAGTGAGAGAATTTAGGGAAATGATCGGTTCTACTTCGGGAGGGTTTGAGGGAGGGGTTATGTCAGTGGGTTTAGGTGACTCGGACATAAGGGGAGTTTCAACATCCTCTTCCAAAATATCCTCCGAGATGGCCATAAAAATATATTGTTCCTTACACTTGTGGCCCGTAAAATATTTTTCATCATAATTATAAAAAAGGCCTTTGAGTTGGTGTTCATCCATTTCATCCCTAGTCAATTTTTGAATCTTTAGTGGAGTAGAAGGAGTAGTTTGATTTACTAGTTTAGTGCGAGGAATAAAGGAGGGTTTCTAGTTTTGAGAAGAGACAACCTGTTGTTCTTTCTTAGCTCTTTTAGTAGCCTCCACCCAAATCTGAGGCCAAGCCATGAGGACATGGGAATAAATCTCATCCTTGAGGCCACTGATAAAACATTTTCGAAAAACGCATCAGACATGCCCTCTGTACGAAAATACAATCGCTCAAAAGCAGCTATAAATTCTTCCACTGTTCCAGATTGTTTCAACTTTGTCAAATAGACTAAATGGTTGGTGTCAGTGTCAAAACGTTCATAAATCCCTACCACAAAGTGTTTCCAAGAAACATACCCTTGATGGGTAGTTTTTCTCCGTTGCCACCATTGCCAACGTTCTTGATCTAGATGGAGAACACCATACCGAAGTTTGGCCAAATCATCTGTAATTTCATACAAAGAGAAATAATGTTCCATTTGAGTTACCCAACCAATGGGATCTGAGCCATCAAATTTATTCACATCCACCTGCGGAATGCATAGGTCACGCTGAAAGTGATGGGGCTAAGAATTATGGGAATGAGAAGAAGTTTCATCTTCGATATGCAAATGTGGGTTAGATAAAGGGGGATCTATAGGGATATGAAAATTGGTGCAGATCATCGAAACAACAAATTCAAGATGGGTAGTCATGTCTTGTTTGAGGTCTTCTTTGAGTTTGATGATTTAGGCGACAATGGAGGAATGCATATTTTGATTGATGGTGGAAATATTGGCACTGAGTTGTCTCATTTCTTGTTGGGTCTCTGTGAAATTAGATTGCAAGGTATTGAAGCGAGCTTCCAAGTCTTGGCTACAGGTATGGGCCATGATGATAGGATGAATGTGATAAGGGCGAATAGATAAATCCAATGGAATAGGTATCAAATAATGGTGCAAAAATTTCCATACTTAACCAGGAAGAAATAGTGATGAAATGCACAAATTCTTAACCAAGAAGAAATGTGTAGTGATTTCGCAATTCGAACACAGTTGCGTGGCAATAGATCTTGTATGTTTTATGTTTTGTTTCCATCCCCAAGGGTTAGGTATTCAAGGGTTCTACAGACAAGGGTTTTCCCTGTGCAATAGCTCTCTGATATATGTTCGGTGTCCAACAATAGTACTCGGCCCAATATCTCAGGGAACCAAATAAGGAGGCTAGAACGTGCCCTTAGCCGTACTACCCAACTACTCAGGTACTAGAGAGTATCTTCTCGAGTGTTGTTCTCATGAAATTATAGTAGTCAGGTGGCCGATCGGTTTATCTAAAGAGGGATTTAGGAAATCTAGGTCGATCCATATACATGTGTTTTCAAATGCACTACCACTCAAAGGGGTACCAACAGGGGTTACAAGGGTGGCCAAAAAATGTGCACTTAAGAACCACTTGGATTTTCCAGTGTGTATGAATCCCTCAACCATGGATTTATGCGCATAATGACAGATCTTTATAGCCTAAATACGTCGGAATACGTCTCTACCTTGAAAAAAATTAATCCACAATTTTCTGTTGAGGAAAGTGCTCTGATACCACTTATAATATTCCAGATATAAAAATTATGCATAACATAAATAAAATGCTAGAAATGGAAGATACACAACAATATAACTAGAATAAAACCACAATAACATTGAAATGATATTGGAATAACACTAGAAAGATCACTTTGATTCTGAGAGCAATGTTCACTTGCCTCTTCAAGGGGGCAACCTCCAGTCAAGAAGAGCTCTATTACAATAATGTCCAAGCTAGGGTTCTCATACTCTAGACTCCTATTTATACTAAATATATCTATCAAAATAACCATCTAGAGGAAGATCTTTCTAGAAGTGGAAGCTTCTATTAGGTCTTCTTACATTCAACTTATTCTACCTTATTGCAAGGCCTTATTAATATTGACCTTTATTACATCCGAATATATTATTCTATCTACTTGAGTGGTTAGGTCCCTAACATCCTGCACGACATTAACTTATCTTGAAGAAAAGTATCAATGAACTCCCATCCTACAACCATCTCATGTTCATGCTTAACATCAACTTCTTTACTTGGCACAATTATAAGTGTATTTCTTGCATAAGCTGCCTCCTTTAATTGTTCCATTGTTAGAAGAGATTGATTTACTTTTATATGATGAGAATTCACAACATATTCAGTTCCCTTTTTAAACAAGTGATATTGACTATGTTCCCTAAAGAATATTGCTTTGTGATCATATAAATAAGGGCTACCTAAGACCATTCCACATGTTACAAGCGACATTTGTCTTAGTGGGAGAGGATTTCTTATTAATCTTCTTTGCTTCAAAAATACATCATAAGTACATCAATTGGATTAAAAAATGGTCTAGTTGTGTTCTTATCGACCTCAAGAATCCAACACAACTGGCGACACTGAAAAAGGATGAGCGTATCTCCCAGAAATTGCCTCCAAAGTTCGCTTCCTTAATGGCTTCCCTACATAAAAATGGCATAAGCTTCACAAAATATTCAACATTATGTTGTTATGAACCTCCCTTGACTATAACAAACACCTGGTTTATATATATTTTGAGTTGGGAATCCCATCCCAACTTCCTCCCAAGATTTGGCCTCAAATCGGGCTCCAGATACTCCAATAGTGGGAAAAATCCCATTAAAATCAGTCTGAAAATCATCAAAATCCACTTTATATAGTTTAAAACCCACTCTTGGAAAAATTATGTGCATGCGCCCCCTGGTACTTAGGCACTTGGTTGCATCGGTCGCCATAGAGCCAAGTTCCAAATGCCCATGTCCGTAAACCTCCACCCTTGGTCCTCGCTCCTGGTCGATGGATAAGCCATATGGCCACACGCTGGAGTGGTTGCCCCAGTCTTGGTCACATGGAATGATTCCTCTGGTTGATGGGAATCACTCGTCGACCAGGGATTATCTCCCAAAATTCGCACCACACCACTTTAAATAAATATTTCGCCACATGTATTAACAAGTAACAAGAACGCCCGACTGGTTAGCACATGCTGGTTAGGTCTTGGCATGCCTGGAGGTCATGAGTTTAACCCCGTCAGAGGTGGAAACAAATTTTTACCCATGTCTCTTTGGCCTTATCTGGGGTGCCATGTGGCACCTTGCGATTGGTCCACGTGTCACCTTGTGATTGGTTCATACAACTGAGTCACCTGCCTAGTCAGCTCCGTACACCACCTCATTGCCACATGTCAAACTGTCACTGGGACACATCACTGCCACTTTTCATCCATACCCTGCCATGTATCATTCATACCCTGCCACATGTCACAACTTGATCCTACCAGTTCATCGTCCATATAGTCCACGCGTCTGCCACATCAACACTCGAAAATGCCAAAACTACCTGACATGTGTCATGCTCTGGTGCTGCCATGTCAACATGATGACATCATCATGACACCATCTTACCTGTCATGTTGACGTCAATAGTACGACCTCTAACTGCTGACTTTGACATTTTTTTCATGTTTGGGAAAAAGTCCAGATCATGATAAATTCACCATATGGTATCCATTTTCGAAAAAAAAACATACTTCTAGAATCAACACGACGAGCCCTATGGGATGGCGCCAGTTTCTTCTGATTCTCAGAACTTTGAAATTTTTTCCTTCCTAGATCCATTTTGGATCAGATCTCAAGGGACTACATGGCTTCTTGCAAGCCTTCATAATCTGATTACATGTTCACGCACCTCATATGTATGAATATGTAAACATAATTAGTCTCCTTCTCTCATCTAGTCATAATATACCTTAAAGAGAGTTCCCCACATACAAACGAAGCTTTTCCAAGAAGCACACCCTACCTATGCTTGGTATAGCTCTTGTACATGTGTTATATTCTTTGCATGTGTGTGTGTGTGGGTGTGTCAGATATGACAACTGCGTCTGATGATCCGTACAAACTATTTTTAGCGGATTTTGCTATTTTTAGCTGATTTGTAAATTAATCCCGGATTAAGGGATTAGGGTTTTGGTATCTACGGAATACCTAAAAACATTGTATATATTGTATGGAGAATGGTGAAATTCGATATAATGAAAATAAGAAAGGTTTTCCTGGTTGAGAGTTTCCGATAAAAATCTCTGTGTATTCTGTGTATGAGCCATTGATTAATTTCTGTATTGCTTAAGAATATACATGCATTGCTTTACTTCGCAGGTTTAAAACTTACATCCTTCTCTCATCTAGTCATAATATACCTTAAAGAGAGTTCCCCACATATAAACGAAGCTCTTCCAAGAAGCACACCCTACCTATGCTTGGTATAGCTCTTGTACATTTCTTCATGAAAGGAATATTTCATGACCATGTGAAGAATATTCCATAATAGTTTTAGAACTATGTAAGAGGAATTTCTCATAGCTATCATATAATCTAAGTATGAGGAATTTTCCATGACCTTACATTGACCAAAAATAGAAGATACCAAGTGTCATAAGTGTAAGGAATTTGTCATAGGGTGTAATATAATCTCTCCCATGTGGCACACCAATCTTGAAAGGAGTGCCTTGTAATATGTATGTGCCCTATTCCTAGGAGAACAATGTAGAGCAACCAAAAACCAACACTCCCTCTTTTCAAGGAAGGTGTTCTCCACCAAGCTGAACTTCTCTCTTAGAGAGTAAAAAAATCCCTTTTCAAAGGGTTTTGTTAGAATGAAATTAACCTATAAATTAATCAGAATATAATTAAGAACAATATATCCCTTCTATACTCTATCTCTCATAGAATAGTACTTTAAATCAATGTTCTTAGGGTGATCATGAAACACTGGATTCTTAGAGAGCTTGATGTAACTCTAATTGTCATAGTACACAATAGTGGATTCCAACATTTGATCAATCAACTATGCAGTCAACTTGCAAATCTAAATGGCCTCACAAGAAGTAGATTACACTACCATATATTCTACTTTAGCTAAACTGATTTCGACTACCCATTGATTCCTCCTGAGATAGGAAATCATACATGCTCCCATGATGAAACAATATGCTAACGTACTCTTCCTTGTGCTTCCATCTCTTTCTCATTTTGAATCTACAAATCCATGTAGAAACAACACACTATATCTCACATATCTCATGTCATAATGAATCATTCCCTTTAGATATTTTGGCACATGTTTGGTAGCACTCCAATGAATCCCCCTAGGTTAAACCATGAACTAGTTCAAAGAATTCACTGCAAAACAAATATTACGCTTAATATTCACAAGATACCTAAGGGAAAAAATCAGTTGGCTACAAAAAGATGGATCTATGAAATCAAAATCAAAATCACCAGATAATTTAAAATTCTGTACCATAGGAGTGGCTAAGGGTTTACAATCTATCATCTTGAATATCTTTAGAATCTCCACTATGTACTTTCCTTTCCCAAGGAAGGGTTGACAACTTACCAAACATCTAGACCCAAAAAGGAATTCATAAGGCTAATGTTTTTTTTGTCATATTTTCTTCCCAACTTCTTATTGCACCATTAAATGAGCTTCTTTGAACTACCTCTTAAGAATAAGAAGATTTGCATACAAGACCTAAACTACAAACCAGATTTATCACATAGCTAACAAATATTTGAATCTATTGCAGTGTTGGTGAAGCCCAACTTTAGTAAGTACTCATCAATCTTTGAGTACCATGCATGTAGTTCCCATGTTATCCCATAAAGGTCCTTGTTCACCCTAAACACCTAGGTATCTCACCCATGCACCTCAAAACCTCTATAACATTCCCCAACCCAGCTGAGGTCCATACATGTGGAAATACTCATAAATGAAAAAATAATCTACTAACCAATTTCATGTAGCTTACCAAATAAAATTTACACACAATTTTATTATCTAATATCATTAATTAAATCATATACAACATTCTAAAATTGACATGAATGCAGTTTAAATAAATCAACACAAAAACACATAAAAAATTACTAAACATAGAGTGAATGCACAACCATTAAGCTCATTAATATAACACATAAAATGGATAAAGCACTTATATTTTAATTTTTTTGTGAGACCAACTACTTGGGATAGACGTTCCACCCAACCATAGACTTGTTGTTCCAGATCTCAACAATGAGTCATGCTTGAGCTGGGGCTAGCAATCCATAAAAGAGGGTGGTCTCTCACTGTCCACTCACAACTCATAAAATCCCAAAACCCACTGGTATTCTCCTATGGCTATCCTAATTTTCCACCATATCTCTTCCTTTGGACTTTCCTAACCCAAGGAATTTACCCCTTCATCACTTTTAGTCCATCATGCACCCCATTCATTTATCAGGGTCTCTCTGGCATAGGTAACCATGAATCTCACTACTGGGAAAATCAAGGGAGCTCACTGCTAAGAAAACTACCACAGAAACAACAACAAACACTAGTTATTACAGTGCAACTCACTCAAGGGTTCACTCTTCAGGCCTGGCAACCTGTCTCTTCAGTCATATGCTCCAAATAAGAAAATTCAACTAAGTGGATGTAATGTTCCCACTTGGATGGTTGGTCCACCACATACATTTTGAGCATTTCCTCAATTATTATGTTAGTCCTCTTTGTTTTCCCATCTGACTCTGGGTGATACGTTGTAATGAGATTTAGATTTGTCCCAAAGCCTTTGAACAAATATTTCCAAAAATTGTATGTGAACTTGGTATTTCTTTCTGAAAACATTTCCTTGGGCACTCCATGTAGCCTAGAAACTTCTTTCATTTAGATATCTGCAACGTATGTTGCCTTGTGTGTAGTCTTGACGAGAATAAATTGTGTGGTCTTAGTTAATTTATCCACCACCACCATGATGGAATCATGTTGCTTCATTGTTCTGGGAAGCTTAGAATTAAAATCTAATGTGATGAATTCCCACTTCCATTCTGGAATGGGAAATGGTTGTAACAGACCAACTATATGTCTATGTTTTGTCTTCACCTTCTAGCATTCTAGGCATCTGGCTATATAATTATCCACTTATTTCTTCATTCCAGGCCAAAAGTATTGGCTTCTTACAATTGCAATTGTTTTCTAATATCCTAGGTGCCTAGCATATGACACATTTTTCATTTCCCTCATCATTGTATTTTTCAGCTCACTGGAATTTGGCACATATACATTGCCTCTATACATGAGAATTTCATCTTCATGTAGCTCATAATATTTAAATTCCTGTTTTAAGTTTCCTTGTTGTAATGTTTCTTTTATTCTTAAATAGTGATAATATGAATTTGTTGCTACAATAATTTTATATTTCATATCATTCTTGTACATGATAATGGTTGTAGTATGTGTCTCATGCACTCTTTTTTTGAGGGCTTCAACCACCTGATGTTTTTCCCTTAATGTGCTTAATTTCAAATTCACATTCACTAAGGAATTCCAACCACCTAGTTTTTCCATCATTTAATGTGGGTTGTCCAAACAAATGTTTCAGTCCACAATGGTCTATCCTTAGCTCTAATTTTCTCCCCATGAGGTAATGTCTCCACATTTTCAATGCATGAATAATGGATTCTAATTTCAAGTAATGTGTGGCATAATTCCTCCCATGCTCTTTTAATTTTCGTGACTCATAGCATACCACATGATCATTTTGTGTGAGGAATCCATCGAGACCTTCCTTTCATGCATTAATGCACAGTACAAAATATTCATCCAGATTCACAATCTTCAATATTGGCACACTGGTCAAAATGTCTTTTAGGTGCTAAAATATTTCTCCAAATTTGGGACTCCATTCAAATTTCACTCCCTTATTTTGCAACGAAGTAATGAGGATTGTAATGTTTGAATTTTTTATTTATGAATATTTAGTAATACCTTGCAAGACTCATGAACGATCTTACCTCTATGAAATTTCTAGGCGATGTCCATCCTCTAATGGCCTTTATCTTCTCGGGATCAACTGCTATCTCATCTGCTAAAGTAACATGCCCCAAGTAGTGAATCTTATTTTTATAAAATATGCACTTACTTAGTTTGGCATACAATTTATTCTCTCTTAAAACTTTTATCACCATTCTTAAATGTTGCTCATGTTCCTCTTCTTATTTAGAGTATATGATCATATCATCCAGGAACAAAATTACAAACTTTTCTAGGTATTCCCCGAACACTCCATTCATGAGGAACATGAAAACTTCTAGTGCATTTGATAGTGAAAATGACACTACCGTGAATTCATAATGCCCGTATCTTGTTCTAAATGTTGTCTTGCTGATATATTCTTCCTTTATTCTCACTTGACGATAACTTGATCTCAAGTCAATATTGGAAAATATTCTTTAACCTTTCAGCTGATCAAATAGATTATTAATCATTGGCAAATGATACTTTTTATTTATAGTGAACTTATTCAACTATTTGAAACCAATACATGGCCTTAATATTCCCTATTTCTTCTTTACAAATAGAATTGGGGCACCCCAAGGCGACACACTTGGAAGTATATACCACTTCTTTAATATCTCTTCAATCTTCATTTGCAACTCCAATTCTTGTGTGCCCATTCTGTATGGTGTCTTGGACACTAGGGAAACTCCTAGTACCAAATCAATAAATAAATCAATGTCTCGCTTTGGTGGAAGTCCTGGGATTTCCCAAAAAACATCTTCAAAATCCCTCAAGACTGGATGGTCTTCAATACTTGCCATTTTATCTTCGATTGCCTCTTCCATATGGGCTGCAAAAATCTGACATCCCTTCTTGAAACTCTTTATCAACTACATAGTTGAAATCTCTATAAAAACTACAATGCTTGGAATGCCTTGAACCTTTCCTTGTTTTCCTTCTTCATCAAGACAAATGATTGTTTTGTTGTAAAATTTTACTATAGCATGGTGTTTTTCAACCAATACATGCCAATTAGACAATCATATGAACCCAATGGTATGATGTTCACATCTACCTTAGTTCTAATTCTATTCATGTATATTGGACAATCTTTAACCAACTCAATGATTTTCCTCTTAGTCCCCATGGCTAACTGAACTAATCAAGATTTCTTATGCTTACTTATTTTCAAGTTAAATATTTCAACAATGTTGGATTTTATGTCACTATGGCTAGCTCCAAAATCAGTTAAAATTTCTATCGCCTGGTTATAAATCTTACCCTCCACTTCGATCACGGGGGATTGATATCCTGCTTGCTATTTTTCCAAGGTTGCATAAATCCTTGGCATGTTTCCTCCCATGTATTCAATTGTTTCATCCTCTTGAATATTGTGGGAAATACTCATTCTTTCTCATTTGTGAGGGCAACCCCTATATAAATTATTTCCATCACATCCCCAACATTGTACCGATTGTTTCCTTGTCATTTCCTAAGAGAATATGCCATCCTGGGCTCATTTTGGGTTGACGGTCCTTGTTTATTTTATTGGGAGTTGTTCTTGAGAAAGGGTGGCTTAAAACCTTTCTGCCTTTTATCCCTCTTTACTTTCATCTTGTCATTTCAAGATTTTTGGAAGATTGGCCTTTCTCTGCTCTACTCACAAAGATGCTTTTCTCTCCTTATGGCCTCCTCCAAAGTCCTAGGGTTATCATATTGTATCTTGTCATTGTAGATACTAGAAGGAGGGTAACCCACTCATAAACCTTTGTATTTTAACATTTTCATCCTTTATGAAGTCCACATACTTCAAAAATTCAAAGAACCTCTTCTCATATTCATCCATTCTCATGCTTCCTTAATTGAGTTCAAAGAACACTTCCCTCTTCCTTTCATAGTAATGCCCGGACAAATATTTCTCTTGGAAATATAATTTGAACTGCCTCCATGAGACCTTCTTCTCATCAAGTTTTTTGGTTTGTTTAAGTTGATCCCACCACATGGTTTCCTTTCCTTGTAACCATTAGTTTTCAATTATAGATTTTACCCTTGAGGGGTAATCATGCAGTTGGAAATATTTCTTCATTTCCAACAACCATTCTCCTTTCATGTTCTCACCATTGAAATTTTGTGGCTTGATTTTCCTTATTTCACCTTGAAAGGTGTTTGAATCATGCCTTCTCCTCTACCTCTAGACATGAGACACACTTGGGCTGCTTCCTGGCCTTTAAATTGCATGATCTCTCCTAGTGGATTGATTTGGGGAATGATGACATCTTCTCATACTCAACTTCCTATCATTTCCATGATCATCCCTCTTTCTATGGGATCTAGATGATGTTAGTTGTCTAGAAATAGTTACTTTATTTGTTCTAGAGTCTCTATTGGATTTCCTCTATAGAATATTTAGACTCTAAAGTATCTCTTCTTGAGCTTTCACAATCTTCTCATTATATACCTTATAGATTTGCACTTCTCTTTGCAGGCTTCTCATAGTTACAAGATCTTGTTTCCCTCTTCTTCCATTAGAATCTGTCTCAAAATTTCCCATGTTGACATGCATACTTCTGACCTCCTCCTCATGGTTGCAATATCCATAAGCACATTCCATAACTCCAGTCCTCATATAAGAACCAAATTTGTTTTCATGTACCTCTATTTCTGCAAGAAATGTGAATGTAATAATCATTGTTAGCACATGCATACCATAAAACATTTCATTAATTAGATTACAGGTTATTCTTCATAGAAATTTATGAAGGACACATTGCACTAAGTCAAAATTTGATTCATTATACACATTCCTCTCTGAAACATCTCTCCAATGGAGATATTCATGCCTCATTATAAGTTATGAGAAAAAAGTTACAACATTCACAAGTTGCAATTTTCCACTCATTGCTCTATTTTTACTGCTGCAAAATTTACTTCATTACTTATAATAAAATTTTAGTGACCAATTCAAAATTATGGGTGGAAAAATGTCTTCTCCTCCTCAATACCTTTCAAACTATTTGTTCTCTCAAATCTGAGATTTGAACTGAAAGTTATGGTCCAAGGAAGTTTAGATTATTTTCCCATTTTATCCTTGTATGATACATGGTTTTATTCTATGGTCCATAATATTTCCATAGACTTCTCTTGTGCCTAAAACGAACCTCTGAGCAAGGAGTTATTCCCTCTTGAAGTAAACTGGTGCCAAAATTATACCCTTAATTGTTTCAGTTGTAACCTTTTGATACAAGCTATGTTTTGCACCTAAAATAGGTTGTTGGAAGGATCTCTCTGAGTTATTTTATTTAATATGAAAAGACTTAATGTACCAATGGTACACCTAGTACTTGTGACTTTTGACTACCTAAAAATTTCGTTTAGGCCCTCAAAATCGCTCTACAAGTTGAAGACCTTTGAAAACTAGAAAAAATCATAGAAACATTTATTGTTTTATTGTTATAACAATCTTTTATTCTACACCGTCGATCTCAAAATAGAGAGTAATATTAGTCATTGATCTTCTAAACCTTCTCCAATCCCATGGATGGATCTCCACCATTGATTTCCAAATTCGAAGCAATTTGGATTGTTGATTCGAGATCCATCGACAATCGAGGATTTCTCTTGGACATATGAAACTCTCTGTCAATTCTGTCGACCTGAACATTGGCCATCGATAATTTATCTTGGTCAAACCAAACATTTCTCCAATATTTCTGACCCAACCATCGACTGTCAAAAATTTCTCTCAGCGACTAAACTTGTCCACAAATTTCCTCGAACCCCGATCATTGGTGATATATCCTTTTATGGATGAGGTGGAAACTATACTGATGTGGCATGAAACATGGATGTTGAAGTAGAAACCCAGCTGATGTGGCATGACACTTGGATGTTTATTTGGCATGCCACGTGGATGTTGACGTGGCATGACATATCATCACCCTCATTCCCTTCATCTACGATCAACAACTTTTCTTGGTTGAAACAAACACCTAGCCAATATCACCGACCTGACAATTGATGATTTTCTTTGGTCGAACCAAACAATTCTCCAAACTTATCAATCCAACCATCAACCATCAATGATTTTTGTTGGAAAAATAAAAATCTTCACAAATCTCACTGATTTGTCCATCAACCATCGACGATTTCTGTTGGAAAACCAAATACTTAGAAAATTTTGACCAAATTTGAGATGAATCTAGGTCGTCGATCTCCTATTCAAAATTATCTTGACCATTGGTCCACCATACCTCTCCCCACCCTGTCAATGAATCTAGACCATTGATTTATGATACTTTTCCAAACTCTGAAGAAATGATAAGTTTTTAATCAACTTATAATGAATCTGGTCTGTTGATCTCAAAATCAAACGCAATCTTAATCGCCGATTCATAAAAATTCCCTTGACTTCTTCAGTATCCTTTAAATCATAAATTTTGACCTTTCAAGTCAAATTTTCACTCTACAATCTGCAGATTAACGTCCTGGGTCATCTCTGAGAGGGTTTTGAGGAAAATTTCAAACTTAATCGTTTATAAATTTGGGGATTTCACTCCTGTTTCATAATTCCCCCCCAAATCTGTCATAGAACAAAATATGTAACAACAAATTTTACTAAATTCATGTTGGTTCTTGTCCCATACAAGTCTAGTGTTGAACCGAAAGTTCTAATACCAATCTATAACATTCCCCAGCCTAGTTGAGGTCCATTACGTGTAAAAATACTCATAATATATATATATATATATATATATATATGTATGTATATGCTAACTAATTTCATGTAGCTTACCAGCTATGAATTACACACCATTTTAACGATTGTTTGATACCACATATTGTCTTCAAACAGTGAATCTATGACATAACACCTGCATTCATGGGATATTAAATAATACTCCTAATTTCTCTAGATATTGATAAATACCTCCAAAAATCCTTTTGTTGAACCCCCCTCACAATACATATTTCCAATAAAAGGAACCCCTGTTTTTACTAGATACCCCTATTTATACCTCCCAATACCTATAAACCCCTCGATGCCCACATCCCCCCAAATACCTACGATATATTGACTCTATTTTTCACAATTTAAAAACTCCCTTTATGAATGAATGTGATAAGATATTGGTCAACAAGGTGACCCCCCCATGCAAATACCATTAATTAAATTCATCTACAACATGATAAGATTGACATGAATGTATTTTAAATAACTCAACACAACAACACATAATTCCTTAATAAACATAGAGTGAATGCACAGTCATTAAGCTCATGAATATAAGATATAAAATAGATAAAACAATTATCTTTTAAATCAGTTGTGCAACCAAATTCTTGGGACATAAATTAGACCCAACCATAGACATGGTGTTCCATATCTCAACAACAAGTCACCCTCGATTTGGGGATATCAATATACAAAAGAGGGTGGTCTCCCACTATCCACTCACATCTCAGAAAACCCCAAAACCCATTGGTATTGTCCTAAAGCTATCCCTATTTTCCACCATCTCTCTTCCTGTCAGGTTTCCCAACCTAAGGAATGTACCCCTTCACTGCTCTCAGTCCATTCAGTGTCCCATTCATTTATCAAGGTCTCTATGGAACACGTAACCAAGAATATCACTACTAGGAAAATCAAGGGAGCTCACTGTTAGGAAAACTACCAGGAAAACAACAACAATCACTTGTTGTTACAGTGAAACTCACACAAGAGTTCACTCTTCAATATTGATAACCTAAATCTTTAGTATTTTTCTCCAAATACGCTCCATAATTCTCCCTCCATGGTTGCTCCAACTCCAATTCTCTTTTTCCTTGTTCTCCACTTGTTGTTCATGCCAAAACATGACTATCCAAAAACTATTTGTTCTACCCATACATATTTCCTCTCTTTTCCCCAAGAAAGTTGACTCCCACACTCCCCAATTTTGATTGTACTTCAACCTCATGCTCCCAATAACTATGGGATGTGACTTCTCACACCCATGCTCTTACGTGTATTCAATGATTGTCTTTGGGAACACTCAATCAGAAAATTAGAAGGTTCATATACCAATAATAATTTTAGGAAGTGGGTTGAATTACTAAACATGGGTAATTCCCCCTTGGACCCCTTAGATGTAACGACCCTTGATTATTAAGTATAATTAATTTAATAATATAATCCTAAAATATTAGCTAAACTATATTTATGTCTTAAAATAACATTTCTAATTGATTATTATTAAATAATTGTTCATGATGGTTAATAATTAATTTAATAATTAATTAATTCATTAATTAATAAAAGTATTAAATAAACAGTGGATAATAATATATAATATTAAATTAGGTTACGTATCCCACAAGGGATATCATATTAAATACATAAGGGGTAATAAAGGAGTTAGGTAGGGATTTAATGGAGGAGGAGTGTCGGTGAAGGAGGGATAAGGAAGGAAAGGAGTTGGGGGGAAGGATCATTCTACGGGGGAGTTGGCCATGGATTTTAGGGAGCTCTGAGTATTGCAGAGGGGGAGGAATTTTGTGATTGGCATTGACACAGTGGACCGGGGTTGCTGGGGGTTTTGGGCACTAAGGGCTAGGATATCCGTAGATATCCTAGGGCTAGGAGCTAACTAGTCGGCAGGGAGGTCGGTTTTGGGTAATGTTCTAAAGAAGAGAGAAAGAAACAAGCTGCTGCAGACAACAGGAAGGATTATTAGCATCAGACTTAAGGTATTTCTCTAAGATTTATGCATTGTTGTATTATGTTAAAGATTTTTTTTTTATTATTCATAGTAAAAATTGAGTTACGGAAGTTACGGTTATAAAATTTCTGGTTATTGAATTTCTGTCTTAGTTTATCAAAATAAATTGATGTAAAATGTAAATCCAGCCATTACATTTTGTATCAGAGCCCTGGTTCAAAATTTGGAACCAAGGGCCTACCTAACCCAATCATAAATTAAAAAAAAAAAACACTCCTACTTAGTTGTGGTAAAACCCTAAATAAATGCATTAGGTTAAATAAGAATCTAGGCCTATGGGCCAAGTCCCAGCTCCAAGCTCTAGATCTCATTCCCCCCGCTTAACCTGCAAACCAAACCAAACGCAGAATTTTTAAAACAAAAAATAAAAATAAAAATAAATAAATAAATGCATTACAAATTTACCAAAGTAAAAAATTTATCAAAATGTAATGCCTTTCCTATTCTATAGCTTATGTAAATATCATGCCTGTGTAAATGCGAGTATACATATGTATATGTTGTTTGAAAATACATGTGTTGTTCACAAAATTGAAATAACTCAATTTGACCAAAAATAAATCAAAATTATATTATGCAAAATTAAAATCCTCAAAGACAAACCAAAAAAAAAGAAAGAAAAGAAACTGACCTTTCCTTTAGGTATAAACATACACCAGAACTCATAGTGCTCTACAAAATATTTCCCATCAAAGAAAAATCTCCATCTGCATTAATCTTGTGATATATTATAGGCTTGGCCATCTCTTCAATTACCAAAATATGAAATTGGCAACTCCATTCTAGGGATACAATACACCTAAGCACAGCCTCCTTGAACCCTCACAGTTCTATTCTAATGCTTGGAGACTACGATGGCTCTTCACCTGGTTACCTTTCCAGTTACATTCTGTTGGTTCCATCCACACTTTCTCAGCTATTTTCAGGACTAATGCTCCATTATCAAAACACAATTTCCTTTCACTAGTTGCAATCTTCATTAGTAGATCTTCAACCCTTAACAATATCAAGCAATCCCATATCAGAAGCATCCTCACAGACACAAACATGGACGTATTTGCGGCAAATTGAATGATTTGGAAAACAAAACTATTTGATGATACTTAAAATGTAAGTATTATCGTTCCTTGGGCTTTTAGGTTGGCCTAAACCCTACCCCTTGGACCAAAACCCTTGAATGTTTTTGCTCCTCAAAGCGTTAGAAATTAGACTCCACGTTTCTCGTTTAGACCCTATTTTTCGTGTCATTTCTGATAATTCAGTGGCTTAATACTCCATTGACCTCTTCAATGATCGCAGTCCCCGTTGGCTATAACTTTCCCGCATTTTCTGGCTCTTTTCTTGACATAAAGTCTTTGCAATTACTCTAAAATCTAGTGGTTTGAAAGCTGATATAACAATATAAAAGATTGGGTAATGGAAAAAAATAAATTTAGAAAGAAATGGAAAATACCTCCAAAGCATGCTTATGGAGAGAATGCTTTCAGAGTTCCATGGCCATCCGTCTTAAATCTCGATTCTTGGGTCATTTATTTTTTGCCTTCCTTAATCCACCCTTCCAACACTGCCACTGCACTGTACTTTGGATCTCCATGCATTGATATCCTCCTATACAAATTATCCAGCAAACCCTCGGAAGAATCTGCCTGCTCCTCATCCTCATCGGTTGTTTTCCCAGTCGCTATGGACTCCATTGAAACTGCTCTGAAAACCCCCATTTTACAAACCCTGCTCTCTTGGTACAGATTATTCCCGCCTGAAAATATCCCATTCGAACAAACAAGGAAACTTACAGAACGTTTCACTCGTATTCCATGGCAACCCGTATTGGAATGACCATTTTTTTTTTTCATATTCCCTCGACCGAGAACTGTTGCGCTACACAATCATTGAGATCCCCTCTAATCCAATGGATGCTTGGATCGGAAGACCTTCAAAATGGAATACAGAATTTTAGAGTCGGGGTTAAGGCAAAATACAGGTGCCTTTAGGGTTTCCCCTCTGGGCATGATCGATGTTCTTCAAGATGAAGCAGTTGGATATTGAAGAGGATGGCGTGCGAGAGGAATAAGCTCGGAGAGCGGCATGGAGAGAGGAGTCCGGTTGGGCGTTGTTAATGGTGAAGTCCTGCACATGGGGCATGTGGTGTGGAGTCGAAGCTAGGCATCTATACACTGCACATGGAACATTAATTTACAACCATTAAATAGCTTCGATTTGTCGTCAAAACTACGTAAACACGGGCAGGAATTGAACCCCTATACATTCGATTTGCCTGCAACACTACCCAAACGCAGGCAGGTATTCAAAACTTTGCATTTGAATTCACCGAATTTGGCGTGGCAGAGAGGTTTCCCTGCAGATCTGAAGCTCGCAGCCTAGGAATCAAAGCCTAGGAACAACTTAGGTGTTTGATACTAGGAGTCGGAGGCCAGGCACGTGGGCCTCATGCCGAGATCGACCTTAAAGGCTGCCAGATAATGCTTTTTATTTAATAATTAAACTTTCATTTTGAATAATTAATTTTCTTTTTTTATTTATTTTAAATTTTAGCGTTATAATTTAAATTTACACTAGCGTAATTATTTAAAAAATAATAATATATAAGTAATAAAGTATACTTGTTAAATCAATAAAGTTTAATTAATATAGTTTAACTATACATTAATAATTAAACTAATTAACTTTATTAATTTGATTAAAAGATTATTAAAATATTAGTTAAGTTTGAATAAAATAAGGCTAAATTTAAATGGAGTCCGTGAGATTTGAACCCCGAACCTCCCCACCGGTCAAGTCTTTACAATGGCCACCCTACCAACGCGCCATGCGTTGTTTCTTTTACAATTAATTTCACATTTAAATATTTTAACTGTTATACCCAAGACCACATGCCAAGCTACCAAGCGCCTTTTAGAGCCATACAGGTCATATGCCAAGATATCAAGCGCCAAAGACATAAATGGAGGAGCCCACAAAGGGACGTATGTGCTCAACGCGATGTATTATGAAGGACACTAACGTCGAAAGGTACATAGCGCGGGTGTATGCATATCGGCGTGAATTAATAAACATAAGGTCAGGAGTCATTTTTAATCAAGTTGTAAGCGTAAATTAAAAGGGCTCATACTAGGACAAGCGGGAAGGAGGCGGCATATTCATTAGGAGCGTAAGACTAGGAAGTGGCGAGTAAGGTGCAAAGCTAGCGTAGCCACAGGGCAAAGGAGCCAATAGTTATTTTTGTAGGGGAAAAGAAACGAAGCTTAAATGCTTAAACCTAACCCTAACCTATCCAACCCCCTAATGGAGTAACGTTTGTTTACAGACAAGTAAAGAAAAATTACGCCTAACCCTATTTCTAGTTTGAGTAGCACCAATTTGAGACATCCTTGAACTCACCCTGACAACTTTGGTGGATGCAGGTCAAAGCATACAGGATGGTCAGGACTCGAGGGAGTCGAGGCAGGGGAGCGTCGTCGCAAGCACCGCCAACACCACCAGCGCCACCACCACCATCGCCCGAACTCGCCCTCATACTGTGCTCGTTGGAAGCTATCAACGAGACTTTAAAGGGGCGACAACTAGCAGGGACTGAAGTGGAACCCCCACCATCTGGAACAGGTAATCTAGAAGCGTCAAGGGATTCAGGGGGAGGACCTCCACCTAAAGACATCATGCGAGAGTTGCAAAAGATCAAACTTCTGGAGTTTGCTGGAGGTCGCGCCAGTGAACACGCGGAAGCATGGTTGGAAGGCATGACTAGGTGTTTTGTCATAAGGGACTATGCGTCCAACTCAAAGGAGAAAATTGCCATTTTTCAGTTAAGAGACAGTGCCTTGAACTGGTGGGGTAACCTGGAAAGACAACTGCACCTTACCCCAAACACAGTATCTTGGGAAATTTTCAAGGAAAGGTTAAGGAGGAAATATCTACCGGCGTACTACAAGGAGCAACAGGTTGGGGCATTTCATGCCTTAATAGAGGGAAACAAAACGGTAGAACAATACGAGATCAGGTTTATGGAACTGGTTAAATATGTGTTGTATATGGATAGTGACCAATGACAGGTAGAGCACTTCATCTATGGATTGAACCCTAGGATAAGAGATATGGTGAGGATGTGGAAGCCGTCTTCAGTAGCAGAGGCAGTGGAAAGTGCGCGTTACGTGGAAGAACATATGAACTTGACTGGGGGTGCAAGATCGACATTTCCGCATCGCCCAGGGTTCGTAGAAAAGGCCCCGTAGACATTTCCTAGGGGAGGGGGCTCAAGGCCACTACCTTATGGTAACAGATTCGCGCCAAGGACAGTAGCTACGGGGATTTCAATGGAAGCGAGTGCAGCATCTCGTTCATCGCCAATAGTGCAGACAGGACCATGACCATCTCAAGGAACAGTGAGCAGGGGCAGGGGTTCCAGAGGAAGCAACTCGTTTAGGAATCAGTCACATAATAGTGCACCAGTTCAATCTCGTATTAC
>JZKD02S2069455.1:338018-376336 GCA_000966675.3 Picea glauca | reverse complement strand
TATACCCTCATCTTCAGATAGACTGAAAATAGTCTTTTGGAGGTCCAAAAGATTTCCAATGGGGAGGTGTGATCCAGGGGATCAAATTTTTCTCAAAATTCAAAGTGCTTGGAATCACTTCAAATCGAATGGGTGTGTAGACCCCGTCGTCATGAACCCAACGCAACTCGTTTGGGTTCAAATGAAAGTTTGATGAGAGAGATATCACGTTCTGTCCAAATCATCAAACAAGCAAAAAAAATGTGTGTTGACTGTACAATCCGTATGGATGCTAACGTGGGAGGGTTGTACGACATGTGGCAGGGCCGTACAACATGTGGAAAGTGTTGGTTGGCATTCGTGTGGATGAATTGGTGTCCGACATGTGTCATGTTTGTGGTGAATGGAATGGTGACACGTGGCCCAATCAATGGCCACCACGTGTCACCTGGACAATGGTTTAAAACTTATGTAGTTGGCAGGACTCGACCCCGTGACCTCTGGGTAAGGGGAAGAGCTTTGGGAAGGGCCACCCAACTGATGCGCCCACCTATGGTTCTTAATATATATATGTTAAAAAATTTATTTGAATTGCAATAGTTTTGAAATGGGAAGCTAGACCAGGATATGTAGCCCAAGAGAGGGGTGAACTCTTTTATCATTTGCTATGTTATATGTTTTCTGTTCACTGTTATTTGCTGCTAATTATATGCATCTTGAATATGTAATTTCTATAAAAGTTTTGTTTGCAAAATTGATCCATTTGCATAAGAACACTTGAATTCAAACTTGCAAATATTTTCAAGAATACAAGTCTTTATCATTTTTAGATCAAACACTCATCGAGGAATGCAAACAGTTAAGTAGCAGAAGTGCGCAGATCTACGAGAACCTAACTCATAACCCATAATTTCATAAATTGGAGTCACAGCTCCAAGAGGCGAAGTACGATGCCAAAAGGTTACAGGTGCCACTGAAGGCCCTATCACCCGTAGAGAGAATGAAGAGGTTTCCAGAGCAACGCACAACCCAACAATGGATTCACACGCTTCAGAGTAAAGTAATGGAAGTCTCTCAATGACTTCAACTAGTGCAAGAAAAGGCATGCCAAATGTTCACTGAAGTTGAAAGCCAAGGAGTATAACTTGAACAGGTTGTGAATACAATAGAACAATGCCTAGAAGGGATGGTGAACAAGGCACTCATCCATGAGTTCATCGAGCAAGAGGCAGTAGCAATGCGGCATGTCGAAGCAGCTTGAGCAAAGGTCGAGGAATTTGAAGCAGAATTGGTCAGACCTAAGTGACTCGAGACGAGTCACAGGTGAGTGTTGGGGGGCTGTTGGCCCTTGACCAAGTTTTGAGGAACACTTGGTCATATTTGACCATTTTTGGGACTTCGACAACCTGTCAAAGATCAAGCGCTAGGAGAAGAATAGATCATGGGATCTTGGTCCACTTTTGGGCCCCTTTTAGGGTTTTTGGTTAATGTAATGGGAAAGGGATGTCAGCCTGTGGGATTACCCATGCTTAGGCCCACTTTTTTAATGTATAAATAGAAGGATAGGTAATGTAAGAAGTAGTAGATGTGATTTCTTAGTGAAATTGGTAGTGCATTTATGTGATGTCGAATAAGTGCTCTGTGCGAACTGTGTAAGGCTTGCAAGGCCATGTGCAAGTTACTGTGTGGTTGATATAGAAATCTAAGTGTTGTAATGCAAGGAAGAAGGATCTAGCGAGCTGCGTAGATCTTCTGTCCTATGCGAAGAAGGGTTTTGGAGGCTTTGTTCTTGTAACAACTTGAAGATGATAATAAAGAAGAAGATCTTGTGGACGTAGCCCCAAGGGGGGGTGAACCACATAAATCTGTGTCTTATGCTTCAATGTGTTTATCTTTGCTTATGCTATGTGCTTTTATATATCCACTTATGCTCTGTGATTCTTAGATATATATGATTGTTAGATCTGATGTGTATGAGGATGCTTAATGATGATTTACTGGATATGATTTGGGTTACTATGGTTAAGTGATAAAGCACTATAAATTTGAGTATTCACCATCAAGCTCTGTGATGTTTGTGAAGTATAATAAGGGTTAAATACTAATGAATGATCTATGCTAAGTGCCTTGTAAAATATGTAATCACAGATCTGTGTCCCAACTAAGGTTGCAGACACCTAAGTCTTGCAACAACCCCTGCCTCTACCTTAGGTGAGACTTCATCTACTTCGTAGGTGTTTTCAAAAGGGCCGGTAGTTAGGGATTTGTTGGTGCACTATTGAGTGTTGAACCCTAGGTCTGCCCCTGTGCCAACATGGACTAATCATCCCCCATATTTGTTCTTATCCCCCAACATATGGCATCACATTTTATTTATTAAAACTCAAAAATACATTTCACATATACATTGCTTGGCCATAACGATACATTATATCTACATTAAGCATTAATTAAACTTGGGATTATAGTGGGGACATTACAACCTCTCTGCTAATTAATGCATACTTCCTCTTAAACTAGACCATTCAATAAAGTAGACTTTACATCATGGTATACCTATCGATTTAAAACTAATGAAATAGACATTGATTATTTTGATATATGTATATGTTGGTAGTAGGATGAAGTGGAAATAAGGATGATCATGGGGAAAGAAAGCGTACAGAGAGTGAAGCAAAAGAGGGAAGGAAACACAACACACATGCATGCAAGAAAGTGTGCACAAGGAAAGCGACAATTGGAAGGAAAAACAACACGCACACGAGAGGAAGACCTAACGTTAGTAGGGTTAGGTTTTTGGCAATGTATTGTAATGGATGAAGAGCCAAATATGTATAAATATGAATTCTGAGGTATTATAGAGGGTTTTTGTTCACAAGTTTTGTATTTGTTCCGATTTAGTTAGTGTTTGGGTTTACATTTTGCTGTATGAACTATTTTGTAAGTTGTTAAGCTAGAGGAGAGGAGAGAAGGTATATCTTGAGGATTAGATCACAGGCTTAGGATCCTGGTGCGATCTAGTTCGCCTCATATAGATCTTGCCCATATGATATGAGTTGTAAGAGCACGATGTTGTAGATGTAGAACTACCATAATAAAAGAGCCAAGAGCCAAATATTTGTGGACGTAGCCTAGGATGGGGTGAACCACGGTAATATCTATGGTAATGTGGTGAATGCATGCATATCTTTATCCTCTTTCCAGTAGTTATTTGTTGTTCTCAATGAATGAATGAGTTATTATATTTCCTATGAAACATGGTTTCACTATTAAGGGAATAAGTTGCTAAAGATACTGCATAGTCATGAATAAGAGTATGTTTCATTTACTAATTATAATAATGGTTCAATGGTCGAATTCTCATTTCTCATACTCAATCCTGGGTTGTAAAAACATGAGTCTTGCAACCACCCATTAAAGATATCTTAGGTGAGACTGCACAACGCATTTTGTGTGTTGTGTTGCCTTTTGGTTCACCAGGAGAGCTGACAGTTTTAGAGGCTTTGTTGGAAGCCTGAAAGACATGAACCCTGGGTCAATACAAAATCAGAAATTATAGAATAAGACTTAACCAACAAATGGTTATGTTTTCATAGGAAGGAACAGGAGAGGATTGAGTAGAGGAGATAAGTCAAGAATCTGTGGGAAACGGATTAAGAGAGGGTTAGGGCAGAGACCAATGAGCCATTAGAAGGGAATGTTGAGACCGTGGAATCCCACAAAAGCAGAGATTGAAAGCTGGTTGAGAAAAAAAGAGCTAGAGTTTGCACAAAAAGACAATAGAAACCCTAGAATAACACCTCGCAAATATCTTGATAAGTACGTGTTTACTGATTTGCACAAAGTCTTTTTCTGTGATCTTTCGCATATACTACAAGAGTGGATACTAATATTGAAGGATAACCACGTGACGAATTGGATTCGACAGTTAGATTGGACCCCAATACAGAGTGAGAAGCTATAGTAGGTGAACAACAAATTCACCCACACAGTAGAATTTTGTCTTGACAGTATTGTGGCAGGCTTCATAATAGAGTTTGCAGTTGACACAACGAAGTCATACAACGCAGTGGAGAAACAATTTATACACGGACCTTGAGGAAGGTACATTCAATCATTGTATACTTCTATTAAGATACTGCTATATAACAAAGGTGTAATGACAATGGAATCAGACAACTAAACTTCCCTGCGTGAATGGGGGAAGGGGGGAAGCATTGATAGATAAAGGAGAAATGGATGGAGGTAAGGATAAAGGCAAGAAGGAGGAGGAACCCTTGGACCCGATCATGATGGATGATGACCAGATCAAGTGGATCTTGGCGTCAACGGGAAAGACACGTAGCAAATTACCCTACCAATACAAGGTGAATACCAAGAAGAGATCCATAGCCATGAGGAAAGGCTTGGCGAGTGATGAGGAAGAGGTAGAGGATATCCGAGTTGTGGAGAAGATTGAGGAAATCCTACATGCAACATATGAGAGGAAGACGAGAGGTCCAAGAGTGGGAGGAGAAGGAAACCATCCTATCCATATTAATGTTTGTGTGGAACCCATAAACCCATGTGCGACTAATACACCAAAGAGAACACCACCATTTAGACAACCAAATTTTGGAGGAAGTCCAACAACAGGAAGTACATATACACAAGGAGCAACAATTGGAGGAGCCAATTCAGGTAGCACTAGTCAGGTATCTACACCGCAAGGAGGTAGTAGTTCAGCATTCAAAATGGCTGGACACGATCCCACCATTAGGTAACCAGAATTCTGGGGAGAAGCAACATAAGACCCTGAGAAACATTTTTTCATTTGTGCAAAGATCTGGGAAGTAAAACAGATCGTTGATGAAGATACTAAACTTGCGCAACTAGCTATTACGCTAAGAGACCACGCACTAGACTGGTACATGAGTCTAGACACAAACAGTGCCCCTGGGATGACAAGGACGCTGGAATACATTAAGAAGTTATTGATAAATGAGTTCCAGAAGCCGAGCTCTGAGGATTAGTACATGAACGAGATGTTCAAAATCAGACAAAAACCAAGAGAGTCTGTATGGGAGATTGATCAGAGATTCAAGCGACTCAAAGGAAAGCTAAAATATCTCATGACTGATATGCAGCATTGACACTTGTTTGTCAACTCATTACTCCCACATTTGAAATACCCTTTACGACAACATAAATTTCAGACGCAGGCAGAGGCTCTGCAGGCAGCTCTGCAACTGGAAGAAAACTAGTACCAATAGATAGACCCAACTATCGAAGAATTGAAGGAGGATTTGAAGAATCTAACGTTTCATCTGAACCAAAATAAGAACAAGGACAAATGAGAATCCATTTTGTGTACCACATGTATAACAAAAGGAAACCACAAGAACGAATGTCCAATGTTCACGGAGTATATGGCAACATGAATGCCAAATCTGTTACCACCAGGAGGAATATGGTGCGAAATCTACAAGAAACCGAGTCACGACCCTTATCACTACACGATGATGCAAAAATACCAAACAGTCTCAAAGAGCTCATATTGCACCTTTTGCAAGTCAGTGGGCCACAACGACAAATATTGTAGAACTATGGAGTTGATGCGAGAAAGGACATCAGACGTGTTAGCACTCTGTAAATCTATCCGACTGAATAGACAAACAATAAAGGTAACCGTTTCAACCATATTTAGAGCTGAGGCACTAACCTACTCAACTAAGAGAGGCCTCTCTCGTGTCACTTGATATATCTATGGAAATTAGTGGCTATATTTGGTTTGTTTTGGGGGGTTTTATCAAATAACTGAAGAAATGAAGATGCCATTTGGGCTATGGAGTCAGGAATGAAAAATGCATTGTCAAAACATGAAACTATCAAGTGGGAAAGGCTAAATGAGGTGATGAGTCTGATTTTATATTTGAAATTTGCAAGGGATCATAGGAAAAAGAAACATATAACTACATCAGAGCATATTTAAAATGAATTCTAAATTGGTTAAGAAGAAATAAACATAGTCTAAATTGCTAAGCCAAGAGCATCGCAATGATGAATTCTGGGTTTTTGTTTCTCCAATTTAGACAGAAGGAAGTGTAAACGAAATATAAGATTATAGGAAACACATACTATGAAAGAAAACAAGACTCATATAACCGCCAGTTAGAATCTTTTCATAAATAGTCCAAAATCGGCTTATGCATTTATATATTCATTCTAGCCCCAAAATTTACAAAAGTCTTCCCGCATAGAGGGATGCTCCTCTTTTCTTCATGCTTTTCATATCCTCGAGATAATACATATATAGGGGAATTAATTGTGGAATTCAAAATGTTTAGACTTCCCCTTAATTCTAAAAATAGAGATAAGTTACAAAAAGGAGTGATTTATAACAACAATTATTTTATTTTAAAGGGATCGTTAGGAACATGTCTGTCATATCTGGGGCCCCTTTCTTCAACCGCCATCTATGAAAAAATTGTTGGAATGTACTTAATCCCACTTGAGAATTCATTTCATCTTGGTGATCTCCTCTTTCAGAGTACTCAACTAAGCGAGTTGATTTTCTTCGACAGTCTCCATCGCCTCAGCTCTGATTTTTTCTCTCTGTTGTTTGCTGTGTATCTTCTTCATTGTCTTCTTGTAGATTTTTTCTGCGTGTTCATTTATGACTAGGTCCCTCATAACAGGGTTTAATCTGACCACCGACTCTGATTCAGTTGTGGGCTCTGTATGAAATTTGGTTGCTAATATCTGCGCAATCCACCTTTCTTTCTCACTTATTGGTAAGCTTGACACATTAGTTGAGAACCCTGATGTACTGGACATTGTTCGATTGATGTTATCCATATCTTCTGACCTCACAGAGGCCACAATTTTGTCTCCCTTAATTTTATATAAATCAATAAATCAATCCAGCTCGAGATTACTCCACTTATGCATGGGACGACAATTTCAGGAAATAGAATAACGCCACCCATACTTGAATATCGGTAGTTATCAAGTTCCAATCATTAATCACTGACAAGATTACTTGCAGGCACGTTGATTTACCATGCTCAGCCAATCCATTTCAAATGATTATCCTTTGAGTTCATTATCCGGCGGCATTCCCCTGACATTGCACAATCATGAAGTGCCCAAATGAGTGGCGTGCGATGATTTGACCAGCCATCGCCTTCCCCTACACGAATCATTGATTTGATGTATTAGAAAACATGACATCGGGAATTTTGCGAAAATGGTTTTAGGCAGACCACCTTTCTCCTCGATTTACCTCTGAGGGCACCACGTGCCCATGACTAACACCATGGTGGTTTTAACCGGCCCACCCTCGATCAGTTAAGTCCTGTGTTGTTTCATCTCATGATATAGGTCCCAACCGTTGATCTAGGCTGCCCCAAGATCAACAGTCCTTCCCTCCTTCTCCCTCCCACTATATTTCTCCATATCACCGCCATATATGACCCAAGCCTTCAAATAATTCCATGTCTCTACACTGATTTAGTCACCTACTAAATTTAAAATTAGATTTGAAGCATGATCATCATGGTGATAACATAGGCTCCAACCGGGGATGCTATCCTCCCTGTGAGGTGCCTTCTTCATTGGGTTGCCTTCAAATGTGTGTGGGAATCCTATTTTTTCTTGAAGACTGAATTGCCAAATCTTAAAATCGGCTTTTTATTGGATGCTTAAAAATTACTGCGAGGATCTAACTATACATACTACTGGAAAACAATTCTTGATCAACAATCTTATTCACACACTCCTACCTACCCTAACTTCTGAAAAAGGACCGTCAATCAAGTGAAATCATAATCCCAATGTATCCATGACAACATTCTATCCATCGTTCGTTTCTTTTGTACTTTCTTGTTAAAAAACCCTTCTGCTGATGATTCATTCAAAATTTTATCTATAAGTCCAATTCTAAATTTTTTTGAAAATCCTGGATTGTTCAATTCTCCCAATAGGATCACAAATGGATCTTCTAAGATATGCATAAAAAAATCAGTACATTTCACTTCTTCCACTGCATTTCTGTTTTCAGGTGATTCAACTTGTTGACTTCTATCAAAAAACTGGCAAATTTTTTTAGAAGTTTGGTAGTAAATATTTCTTGAGTCATAAGGTAACCATGGCTGGAGAAACTCGTCTGATGTAGAAGGACTCACCTTTGATACAAACATTGATTTGTTGTAGTCCTCTATTATTGGTGAATTTTGATTACAAACCTTTTCCATATAATGTGTCTTGGGATCATGAATCATATGGAAGAATGTTTCCTTTTCAGGAGTCAAGACAGAAGAGTAAGATTCCTCCATAAGTGTTCCCTCGCTGCTTGGAGTCTCCATAGGTGAAGTTTCAAAATATCCATCCATGTTTAGGATTTTTAAAAATAGGATCACTATGTCATTTTCAAGGGAAGAAAGGCAACCTTGAAATAATTTGTCTTGCTGGGAATGTTGTTGAACATCTGCATTAGTTTTAGGAGAAGAAAAATGACCTTCAACAACAATTTCTTGATTATCTTCTTCTTTAATCTGATGGTTAAGCGGAGTTTGCCACTCCGAATTTTCCAAGTAGTGATCCTTCAATGCATGTGAGTGTAGTTGGTTTTCTTCAATGATAAAAAACTTTTCATGTAAAACAATACTACCGTGAATACAACCAGAACTCCCTATTTTCTCTGAATTCTCAGGATTTTCTCTTAACCATTTGAAGGAAGAAAAACATAAGGGAAGAAAGTTTTTATTCGTAAGTCCACTGCTTTCTTCACTTTCCACTTCATGCTTGGATATTTTTTGATTTGAAACGCTATTTTGTTTCAACAGTTCGAATGAGGAAAAACACAATGGTAGGGTTCTGATACCTGATTCAAAACCATCTTCATTTTCTCCAATGTCATCATAGGTACAATTCTCCATCTCTTTCGATTGATGGACATGCTCACTTTCATCTTTGTCTTCGACCAATGGTTGCACTTATGAATTGACAAGGTCTTCTACAAAACAAGGAATAGGGTCCTTGAACGTCTGAGAAGAGTGATCCAATATCTTGTCAATCTGTTTCGTTGGTTTGGTGCGACTTCGCATCAGTGAAAATTCACTTGATTCAAGAATGATTTGAGAATTCTCTTTCAAAAATTTGAATGCAGCAAAGCACAATGGTAGAGAATTTTCTTCGGCTGATCCAATACTCTTCCCTTTGTAACTGTGATATGTAGGTCGATTTATCTCACTGTAATGCTGAAAAAGAAAGTCTTTATCATCACAATCCTCCTCATATTTGTCATATACAGGAAAATCAATTGTCTTTGCGATGTCATCTAATAAGAAAAAAATGGGAACACCAACTTGTTCTTCAACAAAATGATTTGTAAACCCATCCCCTTGACCGTCTATAAACAAATACATAAAACGATCATCCTTTTGCTTATCATGAGATGGATCAACACCCCCTCTTTCAACAGGTGGAATATAAATTTTTTCAGAATCATTGGTGTTGGAAACTGCAAGAGGACCTATGGTATTTTCAAATCTATGCTCAGGATCCCAATCAACCTCTTTCTTCTCATATTCACTTTCACATTCTTGGGCATTTGGTCCTTCATTTTGAATCTGTTCACATGCTTGGATGTTGTGTTGAATGTCCTGAGCATCATAAAACATTTTTTGTAAGGACTTGGATCTTCTTTCCATAAGAAGGAGAGACAAATCTGGATGGAGAGTAGTTGCATAATGGAGCACAACAACAACTTCAGTGGGTCAAATTTATTTGGGTAAATATTGATAGATACTGGAAAAAATTCTGCTGAATACAAAAATAGTTTCATTGTCCTGCTTTTCCAAAGCATAGAACTCTCTAAGTTGTAGGTCCATATACTTCTTATTTCCCCAAAACTTTAAAAATACATCTTTCAATTCCTCCCATGAGCTAATTTTCTCTGGCTGCAAATGTTTAAACCGGTCTTTTGTGTCTCCTTTCAATGATTGAGAGAAGGCCCTCATACAAATGTCATCATGTTCAATCTCAAACAAATCTATAAAATGCTCAAACCCTTGGATGTGTTTTTCAGCTGAGAGGCTATTAGGTTCCCCATCAAACATAGGTAGGTACTCATAGTGTTTTGGAGGGAAATTATGAAGGATGTGGGGTAACTTTAAGGGTTTGTGTCTATGATAAGTCTTGGAGGGTGGTGGATCAAGTGCATGAGATGAAATATCAACCTTGGTTTCATGAGGCTCATCAAATTGGTTATGATTATCACGTAGTCTAGATGAAATTTATTTATCAAAATGAGTGATAAACTGAGGGGACATTCGTGTAATTTTAAGAGGGGGATATATATTTTCTAGATTGTCATGGTCATTATTTGCATGAAGTAAGCAAAGAAGAACTTGTTTATCATTTTTGAGAAAGGACCAAAGACAACTTATAACAAATAGCAAAATGATTTGAAAAAAATCCCATTTTGAGCATTTGTTTTCTTTCATAATTCCTTCTCATACCTCATCCAAGGGGCATCGTCTTTCAGTGAATCTTATGGACTGCATTCTGTATTCAAAATTTGAGTGGAGTCACCAATGATGTCTTGGGATTTGGATTCTGCATTACAAGTGGAGTCGCCATTGATGTTTTGGAAGATGGATTCTTCATTGAGAGTGGAGTCGCCTGTGAAAATTGAAATTTTCTGGATTCTTCTACCAGTGGAATCACCTTCAAACTGATGTTTTGATACGTGGAGTCGCCAGAGCAGGAATACAGCCAATATGTGCCTAAGTGTTTGCTTCTCTTAGACTTTAGAACTCAACCATGTCGTTCTTCCTAGGGAAATTTTTTTAAATTCCATCCCCGACAACGACACTAGAATGTTAGCACTCTATAAATCTGTTCGGCTGAATAAACAAATGACACAAGTAACTATTTCAACCAGATTTAGAGATGAGGCACTAGCCTGCTCAACTTAGAGAGGGATCTCTCGTGTCACTTGATATATCTATGGAAATTAGTGGCTATATTTGGTTTGTTTTGGGGGGTTTTTATCAAATAACTGAAGAAATGAAGATGACATTTGGGTTATGGAGTCAGGAATGAAAAATGCAATGTCAAAACATGAAACTATCAAGAGGGAAAGGCTAATGAGGCGATGAGTCTGAGTTTATATCTGAAATTTGCAAGGCATCAGAGGAAAAAGAAACATATAATTGCATCAAAGCATATTTAAAATGAATTATGAATTGGTTAAGAAGAAATAAACATAGTCTAAATTGCTAAGCCAAGAGCATCACAATGATGAATTCCAGGTTTTTGTTTCTCCAATTTAGACAGAAGGAAGTGTAAATGAAATATAAGATTACAGGAAACACATACTATGAAAGAAAACAAGACTCATATCATCGCCAGTTAGAATCTTTTTATAAACAATCCAAAATCCGCTTATGCATTTATATATTCATTCTAGCCCCAAAATTTACAAAAGTCTTCCTGCACAGAGGGAAGGCTCCTCTTTTCTCCATGCTTTTCATATCCTCAATATAATACATATATAGGGGAATTACTTGTGGAATTCAAAACATTTAGACTTCCCCATAATTCTAAAAATAGAGATAAGTTACAAAAATGAGTGATTTATCACAACAATTATCTTATTTTAAAGGGATCGTTAGGAACATGTTTGTCATATCTAGGGCCCCTTTCTTCGACCGCCTTTTGTCCAAAATTTGTTGGAATGTACTTAATACCACCTGAGAATTCATTTCATGTTGGCAATTTCCTCTTTTAGAGTACTCAACCAAGCGAGTTGATTTTCTCCGACGCTTTCCATCGTCTCAACTCTGATTTCTTCTCTCTATCATTTGTTGCATTTGTTCTTCGCTTTCTGCTTGTATATTTCATCTATGTGTTCATTTATTACTAGGTCCCTCATAATAGGGTTTAATATGACCCCCAACTCTGATTCAGTTGTGGGCTCTATATGAAATTTGGTTGCTAATATCTATGCTATCCACCTTTCTTTCTCACTTATTGGTAATATTGATACATTAGTTGAGAACCCTGTTGTACTAGACACTGTTCAATTAATGTTATCCATATCTTTCGACCTCGCAGAGGCCACGATTTTGTCTCCCTTAATTTTACAGAACTCAAGAAATCGATCAATCTTGAGATTACTCCACTTATGCATGGGACAACGATTTCTAGAAATAGAATAACGCCACCCATACTTGAATATCAGTAGTTATCAAGTTCAAATCATTAATCACTGACAATATTACTTGCAGGCACATTGATTTACCATGCTCGGCCAATCCATTTAAAATTATTAGCCTTTGAGTTTGTTATTCAGTGGCATTCCCCTGACATTGCACGGTCGTGAAGTGCCCGAACGAGTGGCGTGCGGTGATTTGACCAGTCGTCGCCTTCCCCTACACAAATCATTGATTTAATGTATTATAACATGTGACATCGGGGATTTTGTGAAGATGGTTTTAGGCAGACTGCCTTTCACCTTGATGTACCTCTTAGGACACCACACATCCATGACCGACACCATGGTTGTTTTCCCCGGTCCATCCTCGATCAGTTAAGTCCCACACTGTTTCGCCGCCCAATATGGGTCCCAATCGTTGATCCAGGATGCCCCAAGATCAATGGTTCGTAGGATTCCTTCCTTCGCGCTCCCACTATATTTCTCCATATCTCTGCCATATATGACCTGAGCCTTCAAATAATACCATGTCTCTACACTGATTTAATCACCTACTAAATTTAAACTCATATTTGAAGCATGATCGTCATGGTGATAACAAGACACATATAGAGTACAGGCATACATGATGACTAGGAAAGCAATGACACAATTCAATCAGGTCCCAGCTCCACACAACACTATGCAACAATAATATAATACTGCGCAACAACCATACAATAACACGTAGTCACAGTACAATACGACATAAACCTAGTACAATACCACGCAATACAATTAGGCACCTCAGTATAATGTGCCACGAGGAAATTGAGTAGGCTACAGAGGAGGAGGACGAGCCAGAGGAGGTTTCAGATGAGGTAGTGGACCAGTCACATGTCACAATTGTCAACATCTGGGATATTATGTAAGGGAATGTCGAATTCCACCAAAAAATTGTATGTATTGTCGCACATTGGACCACGATACAGAGGAATGTCCGACACTACTAGTAAAGATTCAAGAAAAGAGGAACCAAAAAAACCATAATTTTCAGTTTTCGATTGAAGCAAGGGATGAAGGATGGAACATCAACATAGTTACCCACAGAGGGGCTAAAAAAACACTAACGTAGTTCAACAAGAACCAACACATAATCAATGGGTAAAGAAGAACACTAAACCAAGGAAGAAGCTTGATGCGTAAAAGGAGAAGGAGATATTCAAGGAAGCCCGACAAGAATTTCAGAAGGGGGACATGGCGTTGAATTCAACTGCGCAATAGAACAAGGAAGCACCAGAGTACGAGATGTCACCATCATTGGATCATACCGATAGAATGAAAACCATAGGAAAAGTAAGTACAATCAAAGGCTTTCTGCAATAATGTGTAAAGGTATTAAGTGATCCATCATATGTGAAAATATTGCAAAACATACTAGAAAAATGTAGCATTGAGATGAAAGGAAAGATAGAACCAAGGACATTCAATCACTTTCACATGAGAAGAATAACCAGTAGGGGGTTTAGACTGAATGCTAACATCGAATATTTCAATATGGGAGACATTATACTAGATCTAGGATCTGAAGTTATTGTATTACCAAAGAAGACATGGCCGTGCATAGGAGAGCCAACATTAGGATATTCACCTGTTCAATTAAAATTAGGAAACCAACACAGAGTCTTACCAATTGGTAGAATGAAAGGAGTGACAATCAACCTAGATGGAGTGCGCACTAAAGAAGATTTTGAAGTTATTGAAATAGTGGATGGCACAACACCTTACCCGACATTGCTTGGTTTGGATTGGGCATTTGAAAACCAGGCCATAATCAATTTGAAGACCAGGAAAATGACATTTGAATCAAGAGAATACAAGGTCATCATTCCATTAGACCCATCGGAAGGGTTGAGGTTTGTAGAACCTACTTTCCTAGACTTAGAGGAAATCGGTCAGTTGTACATAACAATTGCACACGATGAGGATTATGTAAATCAAACTGTAGATGGGGTACTCAGTTGGTGAAGCATTACTTCATGTGCGACAAATTCAGACACTGGTTTAGAAAACTGGAAGCAGAGGCTACACGAAGTATCCATGAGAAGATGTGCAAGAATAGACTGCGTAGTAAGATGGGTAGGTACATAAGTAAGATAACCACCTAGTTTCCACAGAATAAAAAACTTGGAAACATTCTTGGCATTGTATGAAGACGCAGTGTTAGAGAACCAGAGACTGTTAGCACTTGATCTAGCACTCAAGGCCACACTTGCAAGATGGTGGGGTGTGCACAAGGATACCATCATAGATTGGTATCAATGTAAGAGGCTACTGCGCATAAGGTTTGTGGCAAAACAGAAAAACAACAAACAACAAAAGTATGATGGACACGGGGCACCAATGGAACACTTGGAGGCGTGTAGAATGCTATGGAAAATGACACCCCCAGAAGAATGGCCTCATCACTTCATACACACTCTAGAGGGAATACCAGGGAACTGGTATATAGACTAGGAGTTACGTAAAGGAACTATGACATGGGCGACATTGCAATAGAATTTTACCATCACATTTTCATTCGAACATCAAAACACCAACATAGATGCAGCTCTAAAATAGATAAGAGGAGTAATATTTATTAAAGAACCAGATATAGAAGTTATCATAGAAGAGAAACAATGAAATAAATAGACAGTTAAGGAATTTCTATCATGCTATCATGTGTAAGAGGAAGCACCGGATGAAGATGATCTGCATGATATTTAGATTGAAGAGGCAGAAGGTTAAAGAGACATCGAAGGTCCACCCATAGAATCGTAAGTCATTTCTGTGTTGATCAAATTAAATAAAGTCAACATTGGGACAACTGAGCATCCCAAAATGGCCAACATTGGAGACTACTGGGATGAACAAAAAATAGAAAGCATCACAGAGTTATTGCGCGAATACATCAACTTGTTTCCCACAACCTTTATAGATATGAAGGGTATAGTAGGAGAATTAGGAGATATGAAGATACTACTCAGACCAGAAGCAAGATCGATCAAACAATGACCATATAGACTGAACCCCATATACAAACAAAAATTCAAAGTTGAGATCGACAAGATGCTTGAATCTGACATCATAGAACTGGTCAAAGAATTAGAATGGATAAGCTCGATGGTAGTACAAGACAAGAAACTAGGAGGGATCAGAATATGCATTGACTTAAGGAAGTTGAACGATTCATGCCTACATGACCCATTCCCTACACCTTTCATGGATGAGGTGTTAGAGAATGTAGGAGGACATGAAGCTTATTCATTTACTGATGGATTCTCAAGTTACCATCAGATCAAGATAGCATAGAAGGATAGATAAAATATCATGTTCATGATAGAATGGGGATATTACCAATACACAGTCATGTCATTTGGACTGAATAATGCACCAACAATATTTTCCAAAGTGGTCATTGCAACATTTAAAGAGTTCATCCACTAGTTTCTCGAAGTATACCTGGATGATTGGACAATCTATAGTTTATTGAAAAATCATGTAGAAGTCTTACGCCTGATGCTAGAAAGATGCAGACAATGTTATATATCACTAAACATAAAGAAATGTATATTTGGAACATCGTTTGGGATACTATTAGGCCATATAGTATGCAAACAAGGTTTACTAGTAGATCCTGCAAAGATCACAGTCATTGTTAACTTACCACCACCAAAAACAGTCTGTAAGCTAAGAGTGACATTGGGACACACAGGTTATTACAGGAAATTTATCAAAGGATATGCGTAGATCACTACACCAATGGAAAAGCTGCTAAGAAAGGATACAAATTTTCAGTGGAATGACGAGTGTCAACATGTTTTGGATACCCTGAAAGAAAAGATGGTCACTGCACCATTATTAGTATTTACAGACTGGGAGAAGACATTCCATGTGCATGTAGATGCATCAACTATAGAACTTGGAGATATATTGGCATAGCCAAGAGAGAGAGACTTGGATCACCCGATAACATTCACGAGCAGAAAGTTATCAGACTCTGAACAAAACTATAACATGACAGAAAGAGAAGGCCTAGCTATGGTCTACACACTTCAAAAGTTTTGACATTACTTATTAGGAAAACACTTTAAGATGTTCATAGATCACTCAACCCTGAAATGCCTAGTCAACAAGCCAATGTTGTGGGGGAGAATCTGTCGATGGTTACTACTATTCCAAGAATTTGACTTTGAACTAATAGTCAAGCCAAGAAAATTGAACGCAGGACCCGATCACCTATAAAGTGTCACAAATGGAGAAGAACCTATGAATTTAGAAGAAAAATTTATGGATGCACAGTTATTCTCAGTACAAATTACTGATGAATACTTCACATATATCATTCAGTAATTGAGCACAGGTACTGCACCGCAAGAATATAGCACTGTGCAGAAGAAAAACTTGGTAGTTCGCGTGAACGATTGTCAACTAATTGTAGGAAACCTATACAAAATGGGCACAGATAACATCTTGCGAAGATACATGTTAAAGCACAAAATACCTAGAGTTTTAGCAGAATCCATGAGGGAATAACAAGAGGGAATTATGCAGGTAAATCTACTGCACAGAAGGTATTGCACGCAGTAATTTGGTGGCCAACGATTCACACAGATTCAAAGGAATACTATCAAACATGCTATGTTTGTCAAAGGGTAGGGAAACCCAACAAAAGGGACGAGATGCCATTATGACCACAAGTAACATTACAAGGATTTGGCAAGTGGGAAATAGACTTTGTGGGACCAATAAACCCACCAACAAAAAGAATAGGAGCAAGGTACATTATCACCATGATGAAATAATTAACAAGATGGGCGAAAGCCACACCAATGAAGGATTGCAGTGCAGAAACAACAATGCACTTTCTATTTGAACAAGTCAATATGAAATTTTGGTGCCCAAGAGTTTTGATGAGCGACCAAGATACACACTTCATAAACAATACCATCAACTCTATGACTGACGAATTTGAAGTCCATCACTAGAATATCACACCATATCACCCACAGAAAAATGGCACACTGGAAGCATTCAAAAAATTTTTGGAGAATGCATTGACAAAGATGCAACGTCAACAAGTACAACTGGGACCTCAAAGTACCAGCAGTATTATGGTCATAAAAAACTACATGCAAAAATTTGACAAGGCACACACCATTTAAACTGGCTTATGGCCAAAAAGTAGTGGTGCCATTATAATTTTTAGTCCCAAGCTTGTGCGTAGCAACCATCACACAAATGACAGAACAAGGTGCAGTATAGGAGAGATTGAATCAGTTACTGATCATGGAGGAAGATCAAATATTGGAAAGATTCCACAAACAAGTTCAGAAAGCACGAGATAAATCTTGGCACTATAGACACATCAAGAAGAAAATGTTCAAGGAAGGAGATCTATTACTGATGTATGACAACAAATTGTTACAACACCCAGGAAATATTAGAGTGCATTAGTTAGGACCATACAAAGTAAAATTTGTCATATATGGAGGAGATGTATAGTTATGAGATTTATTAGGTGAATAAATAAGAGGAATGATCAATGGGAGTCGACTGAAGCTGTACAAGGACAACCGACCATCCACCGCGCAGTAGTAAAAAAAAAAAAACCAAAGAGGGTGCAGAGCACCAGAAGAAGAAAGGCAAAACGAAATAAGAAACAAAAATTCAGCAAGGAGAAGAAAAACGGTCACATCCAAATGGAAACAAGAGGGAAAAGCAGAGTTGACAAAAGCAGAATGACAAGACAACACTAGGAAAAATTAAAAGACGACAAGGATCGATGGGACATCACATTAATTGCGCCAACTGGAGATGACAAAGCAGGAGTAATGACAAGTACAAAACCGACGGATATGCATTGAACTGGTAATCAAGGTGCATTAAACCCATAATCAAGGAAGCGCCCTCAACAAGCTTCATCAGAAAGCCATACAACAAACAGACGCGAGAGCCAATAATATATTCATGAAGAGAGAACAGACAGAGAGAGAGAGAGGCTAAAGAACACAGAGAGAGTTCATGAAGACCACATAGACCATTCAAGTCCAAAAGGAATTTGATAGTCACCGCCATGGCACCGCCCAAGCAAGGAGAAGCGAGCCAGACCGCTAGGAAAACTAGAGTTCAGAACAAGTCATGAGGACAAGCAGAATAATGTGAACAAAAACCACTGGAGATCATCAATGTCGACAGAATCCCATCTCCAGACACAACACAGGTAAACCCTACACCTATCCTGGAAGAAATCCAACAGTTAGCACCGAAGGGCATGAGTCAAGAGACACCAGTGGAAGTGCAGGAGCCACATAACCAAGAAGCAAAAACCTTGAAGGAGGTGCAACCCGAGTGTACAGAGGAAGCTCTGAAATTGAATGGCACAACTCTGAATCTGACAACAACAGTGGAGCCAGATGAGTCTCAAATGACCATCTCAAACCACCAAGTAGGGGGGATAGTTGAAGATGTCTCATATTGGATGGAATGGTATATGGAGGAGCAACCGAAAGCTGCTGGAACTTTGAGCTAGCCACCACAGCAGAAGAAAGATAAGATACAGATACCAAGGTCACCTCCTAAGAAACCTGTAATAGAAATTGTTCTACCACGCATACCAGAGGGGATACAGGTAGGACTAGAGATACTGGGTCATATTGAGAAGCTCAAATACTCAGACCACTATGTAGCAGATGAAGACAAGTTCCAGGAACTTGTGAAGAGGGTATTTCTACAAACTATGGACATGAATCAGGTTGGAGAACTGATTGATCATCCATACCAGTGGGAAAATGAGCTGGAGAAAATGGGAATTCTAGGTCTGCTGGACCTACCACATTTTGGTAGAGGCCAGTATGCAACAACGTGCGTCAAACGGCTGCTAGCAGTCACACATGGAGGGGATATATGGTTGGACAAGCCCGTCCCCATAGCCATTGATCTTATTGCGAACATAACAGGGTTACAAATCTGGGGAATGGATCTCATGCTTTTTCTGGATGAAAAAACCAAGGAGAAAGCACTAGCAGAAGAGATGAAGAAGAAGTATGTCACCAACAGGGGGACGAGAGGGATCATCATCAAGAGTATCAATGATGAAACCACACAATTGGGCATGAAATACTTAGCTTGCAAGCTACTAAGAAAATGCCACAGGGAGGAAGTCCCAGTTGGAGTTATTGCAGTTGCAGCCTAGTGCGCAGAAGGCACCTCAATGAGTGGGGCACCGTACCTATCGAACTTGTTCCTAGATGAATTCAAGGATGCATAGGACCTAGGAAAAAGGTTTCACTACTCATGGATGATCACGCTCATAGCCTTTATGGGCTGGAGGGAACCAAGGTACATAAATTTTTGTACCAGACCCAAACCAAACCAGGGAAAGAGGTATTCACTGCTAAAGTTGACGATGAGTGCTAGTCACAGGAGGATGAACGGATCCATATTCAAAGGATACCTACGTGAACTACAAGAATCCATCTCCAAGATGTGGAGAATCACACCAAAAGTTGTTGCGCGATATGAAAACATCGCCAATTTCTAGGCCACACGACACACAATGTGGATACATATAAGGAAGGATCCAAATAAACAGTGCCTAAATATGCGCTACTGCATCACATAGGGTGATATTGACATGGTCATCAATGAATGGGCCGATGAATGGAGGATCACAACCATTACCCAGGAAGTGACGAAAAGAACAATATAAGAAGAGGGAGAGCAGGGAGAAATGCAACCTCTGGAAATCCAAGTGCCCAAGAGACCAAGAACAGGCCAAGGCAAGACAACACAGATAGACGAAGGGCCAAAGAAGACAGGGACCCAGAACAGAAAGAAGGATAAGACGCACCCGACCAAGGAGCAGTAGAAATAAGCTGAGCCCGTGCAAGAGACAACAACAAATCCCAACCCACAAGAAGTAGGGGAAAACAAGAGGCCACCCACGTAGATAGGAAGCACACGCAAGAAATCAAAGGCACAACGAACACTGCCATAATATACGATTGCTAGACTGGTCTAGGATTTTCTATTTGAGGACTTCAACCATGATGCACACCACAAGGACGAGATTCAACAGGAGTTTCCTGATATACGACAACTCATCAAGTAGACCGGGGAAGGGTTGACAACAATCAGTAGGGGAATCGAACCATTAGCATCGCAGATAGAAGGAAGAGTGAAAGAAGAAGAACGAGAGTCAGTATAGGAAATACTGCAGCCACATGTAACATTCCACATCAACCCTAGTATGTTGTGCATGGAAGAAATTGTGGGGCAAACACCCTTGAAGGAATTAAGCCAAATCCAATTTGTGTTGACAAGGATACCATCAAAGGCACTACACAGGTTTCAAGTGAGCGTAAACCATGAGGTACAGTCTCACGCACACAAAGACTTAACCGAATTGAAGTAGGCAACAAAGAGCAGGACGCGCTGGAAATAGTATATGAGAAGGAAATATCTAAGACCCAGGAGGAAAGGGAGCGCATAAAAGGATTGGAGAAGAAAGTGGTAGGAACTTATGAGAAGATTCCATAGGTCACGTAGAGTGAGGAAATCATAGCAGCATAAAAGATTGATCAGATTGCGTAGACAATTGATCAATATCAGAAGGAGATCGATAATCTCTGAGAGAAGCTCATACCAACCACTCCACTAGTATTCAAGGATCAAAGGAAGCAGGAAGCAACAACGCATCTGTAGGAGATAGAGCAATAGGTCAGCACAACAACGAACTTGTTTGATAAAGCAACGCAACTTTGGACTAGGTTGGAGGAGGATCAGTAGGTCCACAAATGAGACATGGAAGAAGAAAGGATTAGTGCAATGATCCAAGAAATCAAGCAGAGGCAGAAGACAATACCATTCATAGAACACATCAAAGGGATGTAGGATATTAAGAGATTGTAGATAGAGATAATCATTGCGCAAACCCAGAAATAGGAGCGACAGACTCAAAGGGAATCGTTGCATGAGCTAGTAGAAGAAGTCCTGGAACAAGCAGAGGAAGCTAAGACACAGATAGCACAGAACTAGGCAGAATGTGTAGGATTGATCAACGATGAATTTGTAGTCCAGGTAGTGGACAGAATCAAGGAGAAGACTGCGTAGGCGTAGACACAAGTAGTGGAGCTCAAGGAAAAATTCCAGATGATCACCAAGGATATCGAGGAATCTCAAAAGGATTAGGTGTCTTAGGAAGAGCCACATTTCAGTGTTGGGGGCTTGTTGGCAGCAGGCCGAAGTGGAAAGAAGGATGACCGTGGGGACAAAAAGCATGCAGAGAGTGAAGCAACAAATGGAAGGAAACACAACACGTGCGCATGCAAGAAAGTGTGCACAAGGAAAGCGATAGCTGGAAGGAAGAACATCACGCACATGAGAGGAAGACCTAATGTCAGTAGGGTTAGGGTTTTGGTAATGTATTGTAATGGTTGAAGAGCCAAAGATGTATAAATACCAATACCGAGGTATTATAGAGGGTTGTTGTTCACGAGTTTTGTAGTTGTTTTGATTTAGTTAGTATTCGGGTTTACATTTTGTTGTATGAACTATTTTGTAAGATGTTGATTTAGAGGAGAGGAGAGAAGGTAAATATTGAGGATTAGATCACAGGTTGAGGATCCTAGTGCGATCTAGTTCACCTTATATAGATCTTTCCCATCTGAGGAGAGTTGTAAGCGCATGGTGTTGTAGATGCAGAACTACCATAATAAAAGAGCCAAGAGAAAAATATTTGTGGACGTATCCCAGGAGGGGGTGAACCACGATAATATTTGTGTAATTTGGTTAATGCATGCATATCTTTATCTTCTTTCCAATAGTTATTTGTTTTGCTTAAATAATGAATGAGTTATTATAATGCCTATGAAATATGGTTGTGCTATTAAGGGAATAAGCTGCTAAAGTTACTGCATAGTCGTGAATAATAGTATGTTGCATTTACTAATTCTAATAATGGTTCAATGGTCGAGTTCAAATTTCTCATACTCAATCCTAGGCTATAAACACCTGAGTCTTGTAGCCACCCATTAAAGCTATCTCAGGTGAGACTGCGTAGTGCATTCTGTGTGTTGTGTTGCCTTCTGGTTCACCAGGAGGGTCGATAGTTTTAGAGGCTTTGTTGGAAACCCGAAAGACATGAACCCTGGGTCAATACAAACTCATATAGTATAAATAAGACTTAACCAACAATATACTTTGCAACTGGAGGAAACTTCTCCTTATAGTCCACTTCATCTTTATGAGAGAATCCTCTAGCTATGAATATGGATTTATACTTTTCTATGACCTTATATGGTGCATGATTAATATTGTAAAATGAACTCGAATCTATCATATATTTCCCCACTAAACTAAACATAATCTCCCATATATTATTTTTCAATATGGAGTTATACTCCTTAACCATGGCATTCTACCATACTTGCTCTGCATCAACCTCTTGATAGTTGGAAGGATCTACATTAATGGTATAAGACATAAATGCAACATAAGAATGACATATTCTAGGTATGTGACTCACTCTAAAAGTAGACCTAGGTTCTCCCACTTTATTTGCTTCCTTCAATGTCTAGGTAAGTCATCTTAACTTCTTGTCTATATTTGAGGATACTAAGCCCTCTCTCTCTGAACTAGAATTTCTCTAATATGAATCTAAGTTTGATTTATCCTTTGTACTAGTATTTGGATTAATCACATTCTCACCTTCCACAATATCTATAGGATTTGAACTTGAGGAACATCCATCTTCATTAAATTTTACATCCTTGCTTAACAGTGTCTCCCACTATGTTGGAATGTAGATCTGGTAAGCCTTGTATGTATAAATGTACCCAACAAAAACATGATTTATACTCAAGGGTTCAAACTTAGTTTTTCTCTAGTTAGGAACAATAATATAAACATGACAACCAAATATACAAAATTGAGATAATTGAGGTTTCTCTCTAGTAAAGGAGACATCTACCTGAAGACACATGGGAAAATCCATGTCATGCATCATGGCCCTAACTATCTCTATGATGGACTAATTATTCCTCTTTGCAACTATTGAGTATGTGTTATATTATTTGCAATATTGGTCCCATGTGTTGTGATATGGGATGGGTGGGGGGCTTGGGGTCCCCCCTCTAAGGCGGTTCGAGGGAGGAACCCCCTCCAAAAAAGTCTGGTGTTTTTTGCATCCGTTTTTTGGCGGTTTTTTACGTCTATTTTTAACAGTTTTTTGGCACATGGTTTTGAAAATGGTTTTCTAATTCCGGTTAAGGAATTAGGGTTGTTGACTAATCTTGGTCAATGGATTAGGGGTTTGGATGTCATGGGATCCTATATGTATATTGTATTGTAAATAATAAAGAGGATGATAAATAAAATATTAGAGGTGTGGCTCTAAATAGGTTGTTGGTTTTCCTAGGGTTTCCAGGGTAAAATATATGTGTAATGTGTGTGTGTTCCCTTATATATTTTCTATTTTTATTAAGAACACATTTGCAGTAATTAATTGTACAAGGTTAAAATATACATTTGGTGTTAGAGATGTTATTGGCTTTAGGGGGATGCCTTTGTAGATAAGGGTTTGGCTCAAGTTTGTGATAAGCCTTGTTATAGTGGGAGATATGTGGTATCGATTCTCCAGGTGAAAATAAATGGAAAACAGTTTGAAAATAGAGATCGACAAATTTAATGCGAAAAGTTTTGAGTTGTGGAAGCTCAATATGGAAGATATGTCGGTTGGCAAAGATCAATGGATCATTGTGGATTTAGGTACTACACCTACAAGGACGTCAACATAAGACTAAAAAAAGTTGGATCGGAAGGTGAAGAGCACAATCTAGTTGTGTCTATGAGATTTAGTATTACTTAATGTGTTATAGGAATCTACAATCAAGGAACTATGGGATAAGTTAGGGGATTTGTATAAATCAAAGTCCCTGGTAAATAAACCGTTATTGCGGAAGAAGATGTACAACCTGAGGATGAAAGATGGAGAATTGGTCACAAAGCATATGAATGCATTCAATACCATGGTAAGTCATCTATTATATGTTGATATTAATATTTATAATGAAGATACGTGTATTGGTTTATTGTTTTCTTTATTAGACTCGTGGGATAGTCTGGTCATGGCCATAAGTAGTAATACACCTAATTTAAGTTTTGATGATGTGGCCTCATATTTGTTGTCAGAGGAGATGAGATGGAAGAACATGGAAGGACGGAGCACAAATGCATTATTTGCACGAGGACGCTCCCAGGAAATAAATATATCCAAGTCCTCAAGTGGGAGATCTAAATATCCTGGAAAATTTGTAAAGGTATGTTGGAGATGTTGGAGAAGGGAAATACAAGAAGCAATGTAGATCCAAAAGTATCGAGGGAGGGAAGGGATATGAATATACTCCTTCTAAAGAATAAAAAACCTCCATAGAATAAGGAGGGCATGTGTACTTGGCTTCTTCAAGCACACATGAAAATCATGAGGCATGGCTACTTGACTTAGGTAGATACTTTTATATGACTACTCACATGGAGCGGTTTTGTGAGTATGAAAGGTATGATGGAGTTGATTTTTTCTTAGGTGGTGAATTAACAACCAAAATCATAGGACAAGGAAAATTCAAGTTGAATTTCATGGATGGAAGGATTCAAACACTCCTTGGTTTTATGCACATCCCAGGATTGGAAAGAAATTTGATTTATATAAGACAAATGGACTATGCATGGGTAAAAATAATGTTTGAGAAAGAAAAATGAAAGATGGGTCGAGGAGAAATGGTGTTGTTGAAGAGAGTTCAGTTTTGAACTCTATATAAGCTACAAGGAAGCACTATTAGTTATGGGTGTAATAGTTATGGTGTTCCTGAGATTGGAGTTGAAGAAGAAAAAACTCCTACAATATCTGGAGAAAAGGATATGTTGTGGCATCAATGACTGGGGCATCTCGGAGAGAAGGGTATTTGAATACTACATGATAAAGGTATGGTTGAAGGTATGTCTAAATTCTCTCTAGATTTTGATTTCTATGAACATTATGTATATGGGAAACAAAATCAGGTAAGATTCTCCTCTAGTGTAAAAAGGGAAGAGGTAATTTTATAGTTGGTGCATAATGATGTGTTTGGACCTGTGTTAGTTCCATCACTAGGAAAATCTATGTACTATGTCTCATTTATAGATGACTTATTGAGGAATACATGGATATATTTCCTCAGGAAGAAATATGAAGTCTTTGACAGGTTTATATATTTTAAGGCTCTTGTGGGGAATCAAATAGAGAAAATAATTAAGGTATCGAGGACGGATACTGGTAGAGAGTTTTGTGGAAATGAATTCAAAGAATTTTTCAAGAAGTGTAGTATAGAAAGGTAGAATACCACTCATATACACCTTAGAAAAATGGATTTGTAGAAAGGATGAACAAGACGATGATGGAAAAGTAATGTGCATGCTCAGTGGTGTCAGGTTAGGACATGAATTCTGGGTAGAGGTAGTGGGTACTGCATGCTACATGTTCAATCGATTACCCTCATCAGTGTCAAATGAAAAGACTCCATATGAGGTATGGATTGGTAATAAACCCTCTTTGAAACATCTCAAGGTATTTAGTTTTGATGCCTATGTTCACGTTCTAAAGGAAAATAAGAGTAAGCTAGATAAAAGGTTGAAAAGTGTATCTGTATAGGGTATAAAGACAATATAAAAGGTTATAATATTTGGAACCCATAAAATAAATAGGGAGTTTATAATCGAGACATGTTATTTAGAGAAATCAAATATTTTTTCAAACGAGAAGTCCTACCAAAGGAGAAAGAACCAGGGAAAATAGAGTTTTAATTGAAGGAAAATGAATCAGACTCTATAGTAGAACGATAATCAAAAGAAGAATATCCTCATACTCCAGTATTAAGGAGATCAATTCAAGAAAGAAGGAAACTATAAAGGTATAATCCATCTGATTTTTGTTCAAATTTTTCTTTGTCTATTACTGATATTGATCCTAGAATTGTTAGGGAGGAAGTGGATTCAGAGGATGGAAGACTATGGGAAAGGCCATGATTGAAGAAATAATATCCTTGGATAAGAATGAGGATTGGGATCTAATTGATTTTTCGATTGGAATAAATCCCGTTGGAAACAAATGGATTTTTAAGAAGAAGTTGAATGCAGAAGGCAAAGTGGAGAAATACAAAGCTCAATTAGTAGCAAAAGGTTATTCCTAGGTAGAGGGAATTGAATTTGGTGATATTTTTTCTCCTATTTACATGTTAACTTATATTATATTTATTTTATCTATTGTTGTTTCTTTTGATTTTGAATTAGAAAACATGGATGTGAAGACAACATTCCTACATGAGGATATGGAAGAAGAAATATACAAGAAGCAGCTAGAAGGACTTGTTGTGAAAGGAAAGAAAGAGTTGGTATGCAAGCTAAAAAATTCCTCGTTGTTGGAATGTTGTTCAATGTTGAGAGGGGTGGGGGGTGCATCAATATTGCTTCTTATTCTCAAATTAAATTAATTCTTTATTAATTTATAACAATTTATCAACAAGAATGTACAAAACTCTAAATTTTAAATGTATCAATCATAAAAAATATATTTCATTTACAAGTTATAGTTTGTAAGAGACACCAATCTCTCTTCTTTTGAGCACAAACTCAAGGAGACACCAATCAACTATTTTACAAGAACCAAATTGAGGAAGAAACAACTCCCTATAGATAAGGCTCCAACCTGTAGAGGACTCCAGTCCTCCTGTTTTCAAGCACCAACTCCCTATTTCAAGACTCAATCTGTAGAGGACTCCAATCCTCCCTTCCACCCTCACTCCATGTGAATGTTTCAAGTTATTCATTGGAATATGTATGTGTTTTGATCTTCTAAATTAGACCACAGAGGCACTCCTTCCACTATACTTTTATGTTTATATAGTATTCCAATAGGTTTGAAATTGGAACATTGTGTCTCTTTGTATGAACATATGCACCTCTTTATTTAATTTAATAATAATACTAACATTTTTTCATTAAATTTTTTTATCTTTAATTTAAAATAATTCAAATCCATTGTAAGGTTTTCAACATTAATGGAATATCCCGGTGCTAAAAACTTTTTACTATTGTTGCAACAGTTCTTTGAACAAACCTTGATCCCGAGGTCTTAATTATTTTAATCATATTTTTAGTTCTCACAAGTCGATCTCAGTTATGGATTGACTCTTCTTATTCCAGTCTCAGGCTTCCATATTGATCCAAAGATATATTATCAATCTTCCTTTTCCACTGTCGATCCATAGAATTTATGATTTTTGTGGTTTAGTCCAGTGAACTAATGCTCATAGTCATACTTCTAACTATGCTTTGTATTTTTTTTCTCACACCTATAAAGAAGATCAAGGTATCAATTGTTAATAAAATAGGAAATATAATTAAGTGCATTAGGATTAGGTCTGTCTCTTTGATCCTATATTTATTTAAAATGACTCGGTGTTTACGAATTATTCCACAAATGCTTCCTGTGTTCGTTTTCTGGGCTTTCTCTAAGTCTGCTATTTTTCCTCGGTGCCTAAACATTTGATTAAGTGACCTCAACCATCCAATAATTGTTCTTCTATAGTTACTCGAGGCATATTGTATTTGCTGGATCATTCAAGATCAAGATGTCTGATCCATAAACAATAGGCTTATAGCATATCCATCTCACCAACACATAATTCTCTGTTCAATTATAACTCTAGTTGTTTATATGATGGGAAATTCTTGACCACTCAAACCACAAGTCGAGTCAGAAAATAAAATAGAGTTGACCACCCTGAAGTCAAAATGGGAAAAATGAGTTGGCCAAAATGAAAGTCATATCGAGGCAAAGTAAGTCGACCAAAGTCGAGTCAGAAAATAAAATAGAGTCGACCACCCTGAAGTCGAAATGGGAAAAATGAGTTGGCCAAAATGAAAGTCGGATCGAGGCAAAGTAAGTCGACCAAAGTCGAGTCAGAAAATAAAATAGAGTCGACCACCTGGAAGTTGAAATGCGAAAAATGAGTTGACCAAAATGCAAGTCAGGTCGAGGCAAAGTAAGTTGACCAAATTCGAGTTGAACAAGAGTTTAGAAATGCAATTTGAAGTCATCCAAGTCGAAATCGAAGGAAATGAAATTCAAAGTTATCCAAGTCGAAGTTGAAGGAAATGTAAGTCAAAGTTATCCAAGTCGAAGATCAAGATGTCTAATAGAGACTCTCATACTATACCCTTTTACACATTTTATTGAGCACTAGATTTTGATCTTTCCCCTTTTCATTTAGATAGGAAAAATTTAGTATCCATAAGTAAACATTGTTTAGAAAATGCATGAGTTTGACAAACCTCTTTGACATCAATGCCAACACTGTAAAATCATGTCCAACATTCTCCCACTTTGGCATTGATGGAAACAAAGCAAAAACACTTTATTTTAAATGAGTTTTTATTGTTTATTCTCCCCCTTTGACAACAATGGAAGAAGGGATATTTCTTTGCTCCCTATGAGGTTATACTCCCCCTATCCATGTACTTATCCTCCAGTGAAACCTATTAAATTCAATTAGATATGGAGATTACCCCCAAATTTTTGTCTAAAGTATTCAAAAGTACTCATGGGTAAAGGTTTTGTGAATATATATGCAATTTGTTCTTTAGTACCCACATATTCCACTTTAACAACTTTTTGAGAAACTTGTTCCCTTAAAAAATTAAATTTTATTGGTATATGCTTGGTTTGAGTGCATGACATGATTCTTAGAAAGGTTTGACATTGGTATTTTCATAGTTAAGAAGGATTGAATGATCATACTTTATTTGTAAGTCTTCCAGAGTTTGTTTCATCCAAATTGCTTGAGTGGCGTAGGAGGCAGTAGCAATATATTCAACTTTTGCTATAGATAGTGGTATGGAGGGTTGATCTTTACTTAGCCATGACATAAGACATTTTACTAGGAATAATGCTCCTCCACTAGTGCTCTTTTTTTCATCCACATTTCCAGCCCAGTCTGCATCAGTATATGCAGTTAATGTGAAGTCTTTTGTTTTTGGATACCATAATCCAAAATCCAAGGTTCCTTTGAGATATCTAAAAATCCTTTTAACTTCTTTCATATGTGTCTCTTTAGGTGTAGATTGAAATCTAGCAACTAGTCCTACAACTTTCATAATGTCTGGTCTTTTTTCTATTGCATATAATAGGCTACCAATCATTGATCTATACATGGTTTGGTATACTTATAGTGATTCATGATCTTTTCTTAGTTTTCATCCTATAATCATAGTAGTTCTCATAAGTTTACAATATTCCATTTGAAATTTCTTCAAAATTTCTTTAATGTATTTGGTATGACATATGAATATGCCTTTGTTTGATTGTAAAACTTGTAATCCTAGGAAGAATGCCAGTTCACCAAGCATTGACATCTCAAATTCTTTTTGCATTTCTGTAGAAAATTGCTTGCTTGGAGGATTTAGATTACTTCCAAATATTATATCATCCACATATACTACAACAATAATCATATTTTGATTTTAATTTTTAATGTAAAGAATGTTGTCAATAACTCCTCTTTTATATCCTTGTTGGTGTAGATGATTATCAAGTCTTGAAAACCAAGCCATGGGATCTTGTTTGAGACCATACAATGCTTTCTTTAATTTGCAGACATAGTCTTTATTTTTTGATAATATAAATCATTTAGGTTATTCTATATAAACTTCTTCCTCTAGATTTCCATTTATTAATGATTATTTGACATCCATTTGATATATTTTGAAGTTTTTAAAACATGTAAATGCAAAGAACATTTTGATAGATTCTTCTACTAGGGAAATTTTTTCCTCAAAGTCGATCCCTTCTACTTGTGCATATCCTTCGCACACTAATCTTTCTTTATTCCTTATAATTTGACCATCTTCATTAACTTTATTTTTAAAAATCCGCTTGGTCCCTACCACATTTTTGTCTTTTGGTCTTGGGACAAGTTCCCAGGTTTGATTCTTCTCTATTTGATCAAGATATTCATTCATGGAATTAATCTAATCTTCATCTTTGATAGCTTATACAAATGTTTTGGGTTCTATTAGGGAGATCATTGTTTGTTCTAGTTCATATGTTTGCCTTCTTCTTGTTTCAACTCCAACAATTGTGTTGCATATGATTTGACTTTCAGGATGATCTCTTTGTACTCTTCTTGATGGTGCTTTTGACTCTTGTCTTGGTGATGCTTCCTCTTTGTTTAATTCATCTTCAATTTGTGATTCTTATTCTTGTATTTCTTTAGTTTCTTCTTCAGCATAAACATCTCTTCTTCTTTCATCAACTTGTGAATTGTCTTGAGATTTGATTCTTCTTGATGTTAGATAATCCATATTTACATTTACACTTTCTATAAATTTTTCCAACCTCAAATTATAGCATATGTGGGCCTTTTTATTGGATTAGTAACCAAGAAATATACCTTCATCTGATCTGGAATCAAATTTTCCTAGATTATCATCATCTCCTTTTATATAACATTTGCTCCCAAAGTCTTCGAAGTGTTTTACTGATGTTGGTCTCCAAAACCACAACTCATATGGTGTTTTTTCATGGTTAACTCTAAGTTGTGCTTTGTTAAGTATATACACTATTGTATATATTTCTTCTCTCCAATAGATATCTGGGAGTTTGGCTTCATTTAACATAGTTTTGGCTACTTCTTGGACAGTTCTATTTTTCCTTTCAACAACTCCATTTTTTTGAGGAGTTCTTGGAGCTGAAAAGTGTCTTTTAATTCCATGAGTTTCACAAAACTCGTTGAACTCATATACGGTAAATTCCCCACCATTGTCTGATCTTAGGCACTTGATTTTGAGATCAATCTCATTTTCAACATGTTCTTTGAAGGGTTTGAATTTTTTGAATTCTTCTGATCTCTCTTTAAGAAAATATACCCAAGTCATCCTTGTATAGCCATCAATGAATAAAAAAAAAGTAATGTTCACCTTGCATGATTTTAGTTATTTTTTTCCCACAGAGGTCAATGTGAACAAGTTATAATGGTTTTGATGTAGAGTATTATTTTTTCTTGAATCTTACTCCTGTCTACTTTCCATATTGGCAATGCCTATAAATAGATATTGAAGGTTTAATAATTTTTGGCATATCTCTCACAACTTCCTTTTTACTGACTTTTATCAAATTTTCAAAACCTATATGTCCCATTCTTCTATTCCATAGCCAAATTTCATTTATTTGGCTCATGAAACATTTTTCTTCTTCTTCTATGTTTAAGATATATACATCACTTGGTGTCCTTGCTGCAACAACGATTGATTTTCCCAAGCCCTCTTTGCCAATTTCACATTTTTGAGAGTCAAATATGAATGTGTCCTTGATCACATATTTGGCTTACACTGAGGAGATTAGGCTTCGAATTTTCAACTAATAACACATTTTTTGCTTTAGCTCTGTTATTTCCCAGACTGATTGTACCCTTTCCAAGTATCTTGGTAGAGACATTATCTCCAAAAGTAACTCTTTCTTTTTCTTTCCTTTTCAGAATGAGGAATTTTTATTGATCTCCTATCATATGCTTTGAACATCCACTGTCAACATACCATTGACACATTTTATATTTGGTATATAAGGATACCTTACACTATGTTTTATTTTCTTCCATTTGTTTTTCTTTCCATGTCTTCTTATGCTTTTCTACTTGAATTTTGGAATTTTTTATGGGATGCTTTGGTAGTTTACAATCACTAGCTTTGTGACCATATTTGTTTGCATTTGTCAACATTGTAATCTTGTAGTGGAGAGAATGAATTATAGTTTATATTATCTTGATTATTATAATTCTTGTTCATAACCATATCTTTGAACATTTTTATGATTGTATTTTCCATAAGCTCTACAATGTAATGCTTTATGCCCAAAATTATAGCATGAGAAACAATAACCAAGAAAGAGATGTTGATACCCTTTGGGGGGAGTTCTTATTGTAGTTGTATTCCTTCTATATTCATTTTATTTTGAAGGGAGAGCAGATTTATGCTGATTAGAATCAATATTTATTTTTCTTTCTTCCTTTTTGAAAGAGATCTCAAGGGAAACTGCATAAGTTTTTGGATTTTTGTCAGTTTCCTAAGATGTAGAGTTAGATCCTTTGTTAAACTTCTTTTTATCATAACCCAGTCCCGACTTATTTCTTAATGATCTTTGAATGTTAATAATATCATCCAAGTTTCTTGAATTGTTTTCAAATCTTGATTGGTTGTTACTTTTCTCAAGTCCTTTTTTTAGAACAACAATTTCAACCTATAGCTTTTCACAGTCTAATTTATTTTCATTGAGTTGTTTACTTATGAACTATTTAATTCTTTTGGATTATTGGAGTTGTGGATTCAAGTCAATAATGATTTGTTATGATTCCTTGATGATTATTGAAACTTCCTTTTCTCTTGATTTTTTTTCTTCATGTTCTAATAGTTGTTCTCTTAATGATTTATTCTTCTTTTTATATTTTCCCATTTCTTCAAGAGCACTAATAAGTTCTCTTTCAAGGTCTACTTCTCCTTCAACTTCAGAGTTTTCTTCATTATCATCAACAAAATTATCTTGAGTTTCTATTCCCATAAATAAAAGTTATGTCTCGTCATATTCACTCGTGTCAGATGAACTAATGTCTTCTTTGGAGTAGAAGTTTTTCTTTTTCTTGTAGAATTTCTTCTTATTTCCAATTTTTCTCTTCTTAAGTTCTTTATGGTTATAATTGTATTCATCAAAACTATATACCTACTTTGGATAGGGACATGTATAGGCAAAATGCCCAACTTTGCCACAGTTGAAGCACTTAGAAGGGTAAATTTCATTTATATTTCCCAAACCCTTTCTGGAGTTTTCATATAAAATTTTCCTCTTCTTCATCTAATATTTCTGAGTGATTACCATCTGGCACATGCTCATAGTTATTTTTTTCTTTTGATGCTTTGAAGTTTGTTTCCCTTTTTGATGACTTTTCTTGCCTGGTTCTCATTTAATAGGCTATAAGAATCCCATGAAGTTCATCCATTGTAATTTTTCCAAGGTCTTATCGATCTTCTAAGATAGATACCTTGACATCATATCTCATTGGAAATGATTTCAACACCTTCTGGACAATAATTTTGTATTTTATCTCTTCTCTCGATGCTCTGATTGAATTGACTATTTCATCCACTCTTTGAAAATATTTTGTGATGTTTTCTTCCTCTTTCATCTTTAGACTCTCAAATTTACCTTTGTATGTTTGAATTTTTTCTTGCTTAAATTTTCCATATCCTTCATAGATGACTTTAAGTTTTTCCCAATTTTTTTTTTTATTTGCAATGCATCACTTTTACAAATATGGGGTTTGCTAATCCACCCAAAATTGCATTAACAACCCTTGAATTATCATTGCAGAGTTTCTTTGCAGCAACATCTGAAGGTGTAATAGTTGGTGTAGTGTAACCATTTACCATAGATAGCTAAACATCACATCTGAGAGACATTATATAATTTTTCATCCTTATACTAAAAAATGCATAATCATTTCCTTTTAACAATGGTCCTCTCTTGGAGGAAATTCCTTCTTGTTGATCCATTGGATTTCTAAGAATCCTCCTTCAAGTGGTTAAACTATAGTGAAGGAACCCACTCTGATTCTAATTGTTGGAATGTTGTTCAATATTGAGAGGGGCGGAGGAATGAATCAATATTTATTCTTTTTCTCAAATTAAATTAATTCTTTATTAATTTATAATAATTTATCAACAAGAATGTACACAACTTTGAATTTTAAATTTAACAATCATAAAAAAATAAATCATTTACAAGTTACAGTTTGTAAGAGACACTAAAATATCTTCTTTTGAGAACTAACTCAAGGAGACACCAATCTCCTATTTTCCAATAACTAACTTGAGGAATCACCAACTCCCTGTATATCAGGCTCCAACTTGTAGACGACTCCAATCCTATTGTTTTCAAGCACCAACTCGAGAAAGCACCAACTCCATGTTTCATGCTTCAACATGTAGAGGACTTCAATCCTCCCTTCCATCCTCATTTCATGTGAATGTTTCAATTTCTTCCTTGGACTATGTCTGTGTTTTGATATTCTGAATTAGACCACAAAGGCGATGTCCTTACACTATACTTTTATGTGTATATAGTATTCCAACATGTATGAAATTGGAACATTGTGTCTCTTTGGATGAACCAATGCACCTCTTTATTTAATTTAATAATAATGATAACATTTTTTCATTAAATGTTTTTATCTTTAATTCAAAATAATCCAAATCCCTTGTAATTGTTTTAGCATTAATGGAATATCTGGGTGCTAAAATCTGTTTACTGTTATTGTAATAGTTCTTTGAACAAACCCTGATTCTGAGGTGTTAATTATTTTAATAATATTTTTAGTTCTTATGAGTCAATCTCAATTATGGATGGAATCTTCTTATTTTGGTCTCACACTTCCATATTGATCCAAGGATATACGATCAATCTTCATTGTCCACTGCTGATCCATATAATTTATAATTTATGTGGTTTAGTCCAGTGATCTAACAATCATAGTCATACTTCTAACTATTATTTGCATTTTTTTCTCACACCTATAAAGATGATCAGGGTATCAATTCTTAATAAAAGAGGAAAGAGAATTAAGCGCATTAGGATCAGGTTTGTCTCTTTGATCCTATATTTACTTAAAATGACTAGGTGTTTATTAATTATTCCACAAATCATGCATGCGCTTTTTTCTGGGATTTCTCTAAGTTTGTTAGTTTTCCTAGGTGCCTAAACATTTGAGTAAGTGACCTCAGTGATCCAATAATTGTTCCTCTACAGTTACTCTAGGAATATTGTGTTTGTTGGATCATTGAAGATCAATATGTTTGATCTGTAAATAGGAGGCTTATATCCTATCCATCTCACCAACATAGAATTCTCTGTTTAAAACAATTATAAATATAGCTATTTATATGATGAGAAATTCTCGACCACTCAAGCCACAAGTTGAGTTGGAAAATAAAATAGATTCAACCACCCAAAAGTTGAAATGGGAAAAATGAGTCGGCCAAAGTGTAAGTCCATTCGAGGAAAAGTAATTCGACCAAATTCGAGTCGAAAAATAAAATAGAATCGACCACCCAGAAATCGAAATGCAAAAAATGAGTCGGCCAAAATAAAATTCAGGTTGAGGAAAAGTAATTCAACCAAATTCAATTTGACCAAGATTCAAGAAACGCAAGTTGAATTTATCCAAGTTGAAGTTGAAGGAAATGCAAGTCAAAGTTATCCAAGTCGAAATCAAATGCAATGTAAGTCAAAGTTATCCAAGTCGAATATCAAGATGTTTAATAGAGACTCTCATACCAAACCCTTTTACACATTTTATTGAGCACCATATTTTGATCTTTCCCCTTAGAATTTAGATAGGACAAATTTAGTATCCATAAGTAATCATTGTTTATACAATGCATGCGTTTGACAACCCTCTTTGACATCAATGCCAACACCATGACATCATATCCAACATTCTCTCCCTTTGGAATTGATGGAAACAAAGTAAAAACACTTTATTTTAATTGAGTTTTTACTGTTTATTCTCCCCCTTTGACAACAATGGCAGAGGGGATATTTTTCTACTCCCTCTTTTTAGAGAAATTTCTCTTTTTGACTCACTAGTTCAGTGGGAGTTAACTGACTAGTTCTATTTTAGCATTTCTATTTAGATCATCACTGTTATTCTATTATGCATGTTCTTTCCTATATATGAGTGTATTCCACTTATTCATTGTATAATATTGATCATCATCTATGTATCAATGGTCATTCATTGATTAACTCATTGGAGTAGTGTGAATCTCTCGTCCTTTCTTGATAAGCTTTGTTTGTAATTTATTTAGCTAGATCTCATGTGCAGGTTTCAATGAAACTTTGAGATGGTATTAGAGTTGTGTTTCTTGGAGCAAACCAGATAATCTAGAGAATAAGGAAATCAGAGTTTCAATGAGCAAATCTGTGTAACAGACACGATCAGACCCTAGAAACTAGAAAAGGGAAACTTGGGTCGCTCCCAATATACCGGAAAAGGGTGACCAAAACACAAGAAAGGGAGACTGCTAAATATTGGTTGCTCTGTCTCTTAAGGAAAGGTGTGACTGCTTCTAAAAACATGTTTATTGTTGCAGTTATTTCTCCCAAAATGTTAACTTTTTGAGGAAAAAACTTGCTCAAGAAGTAAATCGACCCATTCTGCAAGTGGGTTTTCAACCATTTGGCGATATTCCTCACTGTTTTCTCAGAAAGGAAGATGGAATATTTCCTTCTAAAACTAATACAAAATTTTCACTTAAAGTGCCCTTTTTGCAGTGATTTCTCAGTTTTTCACTTGCAGATTGAGGGTAAATTTTAGGGGTTCTCAGAAATAGTGGGAGAGATGGATATGACACCTATTCTATATTCAAACTTGGTGGTAATCCTCACACCATACAATTATTTTGATTGGAATCCCAAGGAATAATTCCAACTTAGAAGGAAAGGACTATACAACTTGACGATGGGGACGGAGACAAAACCTACATCAAAAATTGAGAAGACCAGATGGGTGAACTGAAAGGATGAAGCCATGAGAATTATTCTTGAATTTATTTCAAATGATCTATGGTTTCATGTTTCTGCATGAAAGACTCCAAACGAGATCTGAAACACCTTGGAAACTCTGTTTGGAAAGCAGGATCAGATGAGAGGTCATATGCTTGAGGTAGAGTTGAATACTTTGGATCCTAAAAGCTTTGATAATATGCATGATTTCTTTACTAAGTTCAAATATTTGATATTGAGTTTATCATATTGTGGTATTGATAAGTCTAAACAAGTGTACCAACTTATTCTAATAATATTGGCCAAGATAGGACCAAAATATGTTGTCTATGTTTACACTTTCCATTCTTCCAGGTATTTTATGGGAACAAATTTGAAGATTCCTTCCATGGATCAATTCATTGATTCTCTCACACATGAGCATGAAAAAATCATTCAAATGGGCCTAATCAAGGATCCCAAAGAACATGCACTCACCATGCATGATGGAAAAAAATCATCCAAACAAAAAAAAAGGGAGAAATATAACAAGAACGATGGATATTCCAAACCCTTCAATGATTCTTCAAGTTCCAAAGACTCTTCAGATTCCAGGAAGAAGAAGAAGGGAAAGCAGTGCACTTACTGCAATAAACCAAATCATGAAGAATCTACATGCATGTAGAAACACATCGATCTTATGGAACATGCACTTCAACAAAAAAACTTTGGAAACTTCATTCTAGAGGGAGTTAAGAAGCAGAAGGAAGAATATCATGCTCCTAACAAAGGTAATCATCATTCTCTTGTTACAATTAAATACTCATATGATTCATGGATTATAGATTATGGTGCATCACATCATATGGCAGTGAAAGATGAAGTTTTACTTCTCTGAGTTCATAATGTAGACCCCCTATTCCCATGGGGGATGATACTCTAGTAGCAATATAAGGAGAGAAAAGAGTGGAACTCCATAATGGAATTTTTGAGAATGGTTTACATGTTCCAAAGATTTCTATGAATCTTCTCTAAGTTTATCAAATCACTTAGAAAGGTAAAAAGGTTGAATTTACATCAAATTCAATTTTTGTGCTTGACATGCATGAAAATTCCATCATTGCAATTGGTGAGGTGGATCACAAGTCAAGGTTGTATAAATTCACTAAGTTTTCTGGCAGTGACTCCTATTTTCTACTTACACATAAGGAGAGTACTTTGCATGCACCTCCAGTGCAACATGTAGATACTCTTGTGCTTCCATCAGTTTCAGACATCAGAGATGATTCCATACACTCATATTTTGTACATGGAAATAATCAGGTAGTACATCCAGATAATGTTAAGAACCAAACATCAATATAGCATATAAAAACCTCAGAAAAAGTACTCAACGCCTTGAAAAAGAAATAATTTCAGATAATAAGCCTCTTCAAGGGGGCAACCTCCTTTTACCCCACTTAAATGTTCAAGTACAAGATGATTCAAAATGAA
>JZKD02S2069455.1:314587-333329 GCA_000966675.3 Picea glauca | reverse complement strand
AACATTACTAATATAAATTACAACTAATGGCCTAAATCTGACATAAATAAAATAGCATTACTAATCTAATATGCCCCAATTAAGGGGTAATGAGCCAACATTAGGGCTTAACAGATAAGAATCCAACGTTGAAGCTTCATCAGATGCCCAAGAAGGCACAATTCACACTTCAGGAAATAGGTATCCTTACAGGGAATCCATTGGATTCAAGTAAGACTCGATCTCAGCATGAGGAGCCTTCTCATGTACTTTCAGCTTCTGAACCTGCGATGCCAATGCATTGCTATATGGTTCAATCTACTGATCCGCAGACCTACAATAAGGATGTGGGAAATCCATTATGGAAAGAAACCATACATAAGGAGTACGAATCACTCCTAGATAATCATACTTGCGATATGGTTCCACTTCCACCATAAAGGAATATTTTCGGGTGTAGATGGGTCCATAGGATCAAGAGGTACAATGCTAGACAAGTTTCCAAAGGACTTCATCAGATCCATAAATATTTCTACATATTCAAGAAGACTTTCAATGAGTAGAAGTTTCAGGATTTGTGGGATCGTCTTGGAGTAATGAACACAATTTCCTAACAACTACCTTTTCTTCTTTTGTTGCGTTTTCTTTTGAGGGGGGGGGAGGGGGGGGTTCCCATGTGGTTTTCCCTCTTTCCTCATTTTTTCAGTGTTCATTAGTTGCATTGTACATGAGTACCTAATATGGCCTAGTAGACGAGACTCATTTTTTACTCCATAGTGATGTTCAGGGGGGGTGTTGGAGAAATTTCTATTTTTGGCACACTAGTTCAGTGGGAGTTAACTGACTAGTTCTATTTTAGACTTTCTATTTAGATCATCACTATTATGATATTATGCATGCATGCATTATGCTATTATGCATGTTCTTTCCTATATATTAGTGTATTCCACTCATTCATTGTATCATATTGATCATCATCTATGTATCAATGGTCATTCATTGATTATCTCATTGGAGTAGTGTGAATATATTTTCTCATTCTTCCATATTGAATCTCTCGTCCTTACTTGATAAGATTTATTTGTACTTGCTTTATCTAGATATCCTGTGCCATTTTTGATGAAACATTGACACCTCTGAGGTTATACCCCCCCTTTACATGTACTTCTCCTCTAATGAAACATATGCAATTCAATTAGATATGTAGATTACCCCCAATTTTTTTCTAAGGTATTCAAAGGTACTCCCGGGTAAAGGTTTTGTGAATATATCTGCAGTCTATTCTTTAGTATCCACATATTCCACTTTAACAACTTTTTGAGAAACTTATTCCCTTAAAAAATGAAATTTGATTGGGATATTCTTGGTTTTTTAGTTCAATACATGATTCTTAGAAAGGTTTATGGCACTGGTATTGTCACAGATAAGAAGTATTGGATGATCATACTTTATTTGTAAGTCTTCCAGAGTTTGTTTCATCCAAATTACTTGTGTGAAACATGAGGAAGTAGCAATATATTCAGATTTTGTTGTATATAGTGATATGGATGGTTGTTTTTCACTTACCCACGACACAAGACATTTTCCTAGGAAGAATGCTCCTCCACTAGTGCTCTTTCTGTCATCCACACTTCCAACCTAGTCTACATCAATATATGCAGTTAATGTGAAGTGTTATGTTTTTGAATACCATAATCCAAAATCCAATGTGCCTTTGAGATATCTAAAAATCCTTTTAACTAGCTTCATATGTGTCTCTTTAGGTGTATATTTAAATCTAGCCACTAATCCAACAACTTGCATAATGTCTGGTCTTGTTGTTGTTGTATATAATAGTCTACCAATCATTGATCTATATATGGTTTGGAATACTTCTAGTGATTCATGATCTTTGCTTAGTTTGCATCATGTAATCATAGGAGTGCTCATAGGTTTAAAATATTCCATTTGAAATTTATTCAACATTTATTTAATGTATTTGGTATGAGATATGAACATTCCATTGTTTGATTGTGAAACTTGTAATCCTAGGAAGAATGTTAGTTCACCAAGCATTGGCATATCGAATTCTTATTGAATTTCTGTAGCAAATTGTTTTCTTAGAGGATTTAGATTACTTCCAAAGATGATATCATCCACATATACTACAACAATAATCATATTCTGATTTTCAATTTTAATGTAAACAATGTTGTCAGTAGCTCCTCTTTTGTATCATTGTTGTTGTAGATGATTATCAAGTCTTGAAAACCAAGCTCTAGGATCTTGTTTGAGACCATAAATGCTTTCTTTAATTTGCAGACATAGTCTTTATTTTATGATAATATAAATCCTTCAGGTTGTTCTATATAAACTTCTTCCTCTAGATTTCCATTTAAGAATGATGATTTGACATCCATTTGATATATTTTTAATTTAAAAAAAAAATGAAAATGGAAAGAACATTATGATAGCTTCTAATTTGGATACTAAGGAAAATGTTTCCTCAAAGTCAATCCCTTCTACTTGTTCATATCCTTCGCACACTAATCTTTCTTGATTCCTTATAATTTGACCATATTCATTAACTTTATTTTTTTAAATCCACTTGGTCCCTACCACATTTTTGTCTTTTGGTCTTGGAACAAGTTACCACTTATTATTCTTCTCTATTTGATCAAGCTCTTCATTCGTGGATTTAATCCAATATTCATCTTTGCTAGCTTCTACAAATGTTTTGGTGTCTATTAGGGAGAACATTGCTTGTTTTGATTCATATGTTATCCTTCTTCTTGTTTCAACTCCAACACTTTTGTTGCCTATGATTTTACTTTCAGGATGATCTCCTTGTACTCTTCTTGATGGTGCTTTTGACTCTTGTCTTGGTGATGCTTCATCTTTGTTTTATTCTTCACTTTGTGATTCGTTTTCTTATATTTCTTCAATTTCTTCTTCTTCTTCATCATCTCTTCTTATTTCATCAACTTGTGAATTGTATTGAGATTTGATTCTTCTTGATGTTATATAATCCACCTTTACATTTGCACCTTCCATAATTTTGTGCAACCTCAATTTATAACATATGTAGGCATTTTTATTGGATGAGTAACCAAGAAATATACCTTCATCTGATTTTGAATCAAATTTTCCTATATTATCATCATCTCTTTTTATATAACATTTTATCCCAAAGTCTTTGAATTGTTTTACTGATGTTGGTCTGCCAAACCACAACTCATATGGTGTTTTTTCATGGTTAACTCTAAGTTGTTCTTTGTTAAGTATATATATTGATGTATTTATTGCTTCTCTCCAATATATATCTGGGATTTTGGGTTGATTTAACATATTTCTAGTTGCTTCTTGGGCAATTCTATTTTTCCTTTTACCAACTCCATTTTGTTGAGGAGTTTTTGGAGCTGAAAAGTGTCTTTTAATTCCATGAGTTTCACAAAAATCATTAAACTCATCTAAGGTAAATTCCCCTACATTGTCTGATCTTAGGCACTTGATTTTGAGATCAGTTTTATTTTCAACATGTTCTTTGAAGGCTTTGAATTTTTTGAATGCTTCTGATTTCTATTTAAGAAGAGATACCCAAGTCATCCTTGTATAGTCATCAATGAATAAAATAAAGTAATGTTCACCTTGCATGCTTTTAGTTCTTGTTGGTCCACAGAGGTCATTGTGAACAAGTTCTAATGGTTTTGATGTAGAGTATTCTTTTATCTTGAATCTTATTATTGTCTATTTTCCATGTTGGCAGTGCCTATAAACAGAGTTTGAAAGTTTAATATTTTTTGGCATATATCTCACAACTTCCTTTTTACTAACTTTTATAAAATTGTCAAAACCTATATGTCCCATTCTTTTATTCCATAGCCAACTTTCGTCTTTTTGGCCGATGAAACATTTTTCTTCTTCTTCTATGTTTAATATATATACATCACTTGGTGTCCTGGGTGAAAAAACCACTAATTTTCCTGAGCCCTCTTTCCTAATTTCACATTTTTGAGAGTCAAATATGAGTATGTGTCATTGATAACATGTTTGGTTTACACTGAGGAGATTAGGCTCAATATTTTCAACTAATATCACATTTTCTTCTTTAGCTCTGTTATTTCCCATACCGACTGTACCCTTTCCAAGTATCTTGGCGGAGACATTATATCCAAAAGTAACTCTTCATTTTTCTTTCCTTTTCAGATTGAGGAATTTGTATTGATCTCCAGTCATATTCTTTGAATATCCATTGTCAACATACCATTGACTCCTTTTATCTTTGGCATATAAGGATACCTTACACTATATTCCCTTTTCTTCCATTTGTTTTTCTTTCCATGTCTTCTTATGCTTTTCTTCTTGAATTTTGGAAGTTTTTATGGGATGCTTTGGTAGTCTACAATCACTAGATTTGTGACTATGGTTGTTTCATTTGTCAACACTATAATCTTGTAGTGGAGAGAATGAATTATATTTTGTATTCTCTTGATCATTATAATTCTTGTTTTTCTTATAACCATATCTTTGAACATTTTTATGATTGTATTTTCCATAGGCTCTACAATGTAACACTTTATGCCAAAAATTATTGCACGAGAAACAATAACCAATAAATATATGTTGATACCCTTTTACAGGAGTTCTTATTATAGTTGTATCCTTTCTATATTCATTTTCTTTTGAAGGGAGAGCATATTTTTTTTTATTTGAATCAGTCTTTATTTTTCCTTTTTTCCTTTTTGAAAGAGCTCTCAAGGGAAGTTGCGTAACTTTTTGGATTTTTTTCAGTTTCCTGAGATGTAGAGTTAGATCATTTGTTAGAATTATTTTGATCATATGCTAGTACTGAATTATTGCTTGATGATCTTTGAATGTTAAGAATAACATCCAAGTTTCTTGAATTGTTTTCAAATCTTGATTGGTTGTTTCTTTTCTCAAGTTCTCTTTTTAGAAAAAGAATTCCAGCCTCTAGCCTTTCACAGTCTAATTGATTTTCATTGAGTTATTTACTTATGACCTATTCAATTCTTTTGGATTCTTGGAGTTGAGTCTTCAATTCAATAATGATTTATTTTGATTCCTTGATGGTTATTGAAACTTCCTTTTCTCTTGATTCTTTCTTTTCTTCATGTTCTAATAGTTGTTCACTTAATGATTTGTTATCTTTTTATTGTTTTTTATCAGTTCTTCAAGAGAACTAATAAGTTCTCCTTCAACTTCATAGTTTTATTCATTATCATCAACAACATTGTTTTGAGTTTCTATGCCCATAAATAAAAGTTTTTTCTCGTCATATTCACTCATGTCAGATGCACTACTGTCTTCTTTGGAGTAGAATTTTTTCTCTTTCTTGTAGAATTTCTTCTTGTTTCCAAATTTTCTCTTCTTAATTTCTTTATGGTTATAATTATCTTCATCATCACTATCTACCTCCTTGGGATAGGAACATTTAGAGGTAAAATTCCCAACTTTTCCATAGTTGAAGCACTTGAAGGGTAACTTTCCTTTATATTTCCTAGACACTTCCTGAAGTTTCCTTATGAAATTGGACTCTTATTCATCTAATATGTCTAAGTGAGTTCCATCTGACAAATTCTCATTGTTCTTTGTTTCTTTGAAGGATGTTTCCATTTTCTTGCCCGGTTCTCATTTCATAGACTATAAGAATCCCATGAAATTCATCCATTGTAAGTTTTTCAAAGTATTCTTGATATTCCAAGGTAGATACATTGGCATCATATATCATTGGTAATGATATCAACACCTTTTGGACAATAATTTTTTATTTTATATCTTCTCCCAATGCTCTAATTCAATTGACTATTTCATCCACTTTTTGAAAATATTCTGCAATGTTTTCTTCCTCTTTCATCTTCAGATTCTCAAACTTCCCTATGTATGTTTGCAGTTTTCTTTCTTAACTTTTCCATATCCTTCATATATGACTTCAATTTTTTCCCAAATTTATTTCGTTGATTTACAATGCATCACTTTTACAAATATGGGGTTTGCTAATCCACCTAGAATTGCATTAACAACCCTTGAATTATCATTGTAGAGTTTCTTTGTAGAAGCATCTAAAGGTGTAGTAGGTGGAACAATGTAACCATTTACCAAAGATAGCCAAACATCACATCCGAGAGCCATACGATAACTTTTCATCCTTATACTCCAAAATGCATAATTATTTCCTTTGAACAACAAAGCTCTCTTGGAGGACATTCCTTCCTGTTTATCCATTGGATTTATAAGAATATGCCTTCAAGTGGTTATACTATGGTGAAGGAACCCACTCTAATACCAATTGTTGGAATGTTTTTCAATACTGAGAGGGGGGGGGGTGTGAATCAATATTTCTTCTTTTTCTCAAATTAAATTAATTCTTTATTAATTTATAACAATTTATCAACAAGGATGTATAGAAATTTGAATTTTAAATGTAACAATCATAAAAAATATATTTCATTTACAAGTTACAGTTTGTAAGAGACACCAATCTCTCTTATTTTGAGCACCAACTCAAGGAGACACCAATCCCCTGTTTTCCAAGCACCAACTTGAGGAAGCACCAACTCCCTGTAGAGCATGCTCCAAATTATAGAGGACTCTAATCCTCTTGTTTTCAAGAACCAACTTTAGGAAGCACCAACTCCTTGTTTTAGGATTCAACCTGTAGAGGACTCCAATCCTCCCTTCCACCGTCACTTCATGTGAATGTTTCAAGTTCTTCCTTGGAAATTTTCTGTGTTTTGATATTCTGAATTAGACCACAGAGGCACTCTCCTTCCACTATAATTTTTTGTTTATATAGTATTCCAACTAGTATGAAATTGGAACATTGTGTCTCTTTGTATGAACCAATGCACCTCTTTATTTAATTTAATAATAATGCTAACATTTTTTCATTCAATTTTTTTTTATCTTTAATTCAAAAGACTTCAAATGCCTTGTAAGTTTTTAAACATTAATGGAATATATGGGTGCTAGAAATTGTTGATTGTTGTTGTAACAATTCTTTGAACAAACCCTGATCCTGAGGTGTTAATTATTTTAATCATATTTTTGGTTCTTATGAGTCGATATCAGTTATGGATCGACTCTTATAATTTTGGTCTCTCACTTCCATATTGATCCAACAATCTATGATAAATCTTCCTTTTCCACTATCGATCCATAGAATTTATGATTTATGTGGTTTAATCCAGTGATCTAACGATCATAGTCATACTTATAACTATTCTTTGCATTGTTTTTCTCACACCTATAAAGACTATCAAGGTATCAATTCGTAATAAAAGAGGAAAGAGAATTAAGTGCATTAGGATCAGGTTTGTCTCTTTGATCCTATATTTATTTAAAATGACTAGGTGTTTACAAATTATTCCACAAATCTTGCCTGTGTTCTTTTTCTAGGTTTTCTCTAAGCTTGCTAGTTTTCCTAGGTGCCTAGACATTTGAGTAAGTGACCTTATCCATCCAATAATTGTTCCTCTACAGTTACTCCAGGTATATTGTATTTTTTGGATCATTGAAGATCAAGATGTTTGATCTGTAAACAAGAGACTTATAGCCTATCCATCTCACCAACACAAAATTCTCTATTTAAAACAATTATAACTTTGGATGTTTATATGACGGGAAATTCTCAACCACTCAAGCCACAAGTCGAGTCGAAAAATCAAATAGAGTTGACCACTCGAAATTTGAAATGGGAAAAATGAGTCAACCAAAATGCAAGTCGGTTCGAGGCAAAGTAAGTCGACCAAAGTCGAGTCAGAAAATGAAATAGAGTCGACCACCTAGAAGTCAAAATGGATAGAAAAATGAGTTGGCCAAAATGCAATTCAGTTCGAGGCAAAGTAAGTTTACCAAAGTCAAGTCAACCAAGAGTTGATAAATGCAAGTTGAAGTTATCGAAGTCAAAGTCGAAGGAAATTCAAGTCAAATTTATCCAAGTCGAAGTCTAAGGAAATGTAAGTCGAATTTATCCAAGTCGAAGATCAAGATGTCTACTAAAGGCTCTCATACCAAACCTTTTTACACATTTTATTGAGCACCAAATTTTGATCTTTCCCCTTTGCATTTAGATAGGAAAAAATTAGTATCCATAAGTAATCATTGTTTAGACAATGCATGAGTTTGAAAACCCTCTTTGACATCAATGCCAACACCATAACATCATGTCCAACACCTGTATGGGTTAAAAAAATCACCAAGGATGTGGTATAAAAAAACTGATACTTATATGTTGGGAAATGGATTCACAAGGAGAAAAGCATATCACTATGTGTATTTCAAATTAGTTGGTGATCATCTTATTTATTTGATCTTGTATGTGAATGATATGTTGTTGATAGGAAATGAAAAGGAAATTATCCAAGAAGTAAAAACTCAATTTTCCTCTAAGTTTGACATGAAGGATCTTGGTGCTGCAAATTTCATTTTGGGCATGGAAATTAAAAGAGATTGGGTGAATAGGAAACTTTGGTTAAATTAGAGGAAACATGTTGAGACAATATTGCAAAGGTTTAATATGAAGGAATGTAATTCATTCAAGGTTTTTATTCATGTAGCTATAAATTTATATGTGGATCAGTGTCCCAAGACACATGAAGATGAAGAGGACATGTCTCATGTTTTGTATGCTAGTGCAGTTGGAAGTTTGATGTATGCAATGATTTGTACTAGATTGTACATTGCACATGTAGTGGGAGTTTTGAGTAGGTATATGCCAAAACCAAGGAAGGAGCATTGGACATTAAGAAAGAGGGTTTTCAAGTATTTGTGTGGAACTACTAGTTATAGATTGTGCTACCAAGGAAGACCAAGATTGGAAAAAGTGTTGGGCATACATGGGTTTTTTGATGTAGATTGGGCTAGAGATATGGTTCACATAATATATACAAGTTGTTATGCGTTTAACCTGTTTGGAGGAGCAATCAATTGGATGAGAAAAAGACAGTGTGTAGTGGCACTCTCAACTACAAAAGTTGAATACATGGAAGCCACTCATGTAAGAAAGGAAGAATTATGGTTACAATGATTGTGTTAAAGTATTCGGTTGGTACATCAAGTTGTGAGGATATATTGTGACAATCAGACTGTGATCTTCCTGGCGAAGAACCTAGCTTATCATTCAAAGACAAAGCATATTGATGTTCAATATCACTTTTTGAGGGACATGGTTGAAGACGAGAAGGTGTTGTTAATGAAGGCAGCCACTTTGGATAATTTTGTGGATTCATTAAAAAAATAGTGGTGTAGATGATCTATGTGAATTTATGCCCTAGATTGTTGACTATGTAATCTCGTAACCCCATGTATGTAAAGAAAACAACAAGTTGGGCAGTGTTGGGTATGTGTTATATTATTTGCAAGATAGGTCCCATGTATTTTACATTAAAATGGGAGAAAGGGGGGGTTGGGCTACCCCCTATAAGGAGATTCATGGGCAGATCCCCTGGAAAAAAAATTGGCAATCTTTTGCATCCATTTTTTACGTTTTTTGGGCAAATGGTTTTTCTGATGATTTTTATTTTGGATTAAGGAATTAGGGTTGTGGACTAATCCAGGTCAACAGATTAGGGGTTTGAATGTCACAGGATCCTATATGTATATTGTATTGTTAAAAATGAAGAGGATGATGAATAAAATATTAGAGGTGTGGCTCTAAACAAGTTGTTGGTTTTCCCGGTTTGGTTTTCCAAGGTAAAATCTCTATGTAATTTGTGTCTGTGCCATTGTTTCTTTCATGTTTTTACTAAGAATATGTTTGCAGTAATTAATTTCACAAGGTTAAAATCTATAGTAATCCCATTATGTTATGAGTTGTAAGGAACTATTTGTTAATTTTTCAATAAGCAAGGTTAAACATGAAGTTCGTTCCAATTTTAGCATTTCACTTAACCATATCCAATAATGTTGTAGAAACCAAAAACACAAGAAGAAACACCATGCACAAGAACACAAGAAGTATCCTGGGAAACCCTTCTCAACAAGGGAAGAAAACCTAGCCAAAATCCTTTGTTATATTCTTCAAGAGAAAGACCTTCACCACCAATAAAACCTAGCACACAAGAGGATTCTCAAACCCTAGAAGAATAGCGCCCAAGAGAGGTGCACACTTTTCCCAAGAAGGTGTACTTGCTGAAATTTCCAAAATCACATGAAAGATATGATTCCTCAATGAGGAATTTACCTTTACTTATATGATAGACTAAACCTGTCAACAAAAGTGTCTATTGGCACAATAGGGCCGACCTCACTAGCTCACAAGATAATTAATATTTAACTAGATTAATTATCTTTTACATTTATTATTAATCACATTAAGGTAGGGCCAACATGTACCCTTTACATTACAATTAGGGTTATAGGTAGGTCTAACTCTTGAACAATAAAGAAAGGTATCTTATACACCCACTAGTGCTCATCCATTAGGGGCACATCCATAGGGATGTCCATATCTCTGGCTCACTGCATTACATAGAAGAACCACTTCTTCACTAGTGCTCAGCCACTAGGATCACGTTCACCTGTTCTCATCCACAAACATGTCCACTCAACAGATCTTCTTTCCCACTGCATTACACAGAAGAGTCATTTGGAGTTTCTCATCAACTCTTTTTCTCAGAGGAGGCTAATACATCATCTTCATTTCTTTTCTCATGACGATGCACCCAACACTTTGGGATTTCACACGTTCACCTTGTGCTCAACCACATGAACATCCAACTCTATAGATCTCCTTTCTCATTGTGTTACACAGGAGAATCATATGGAGTTCTTCTCAACTCTCTGTAAGGAGGAGGCCATCTCTACATTCCATCCTTGTCTCAGATAGGAACCACACACCCTTCTCAGGGGATTTCTCTCAGGTTTGTAAGCTGGAGAATGGCTCACATAGCTGCAATCATCAACACTCCCTCTCAGTTAGGGAGGAATTATTCATCATTCCAAGTCTCACACAGATGTATTTTGAACTTTGTCTTTGTTGTATTCAACAAAACTCCCTCTCAGCTAGGCAGGTATTCTTCACCAAGTTAATTTGGTGAAGATGTCTACAATCTGCTCATGTGTAGGAAGGTATTGCATGTGTACTATTTTCCTCTACATCATATATTTGATATAATGATGTTTTATCTCAACATGTTTCGATCTATCATGAAAAATTGTGTTCTCAAAGAGATTTACACACAGCTCTGATTATAATCATAGGATCCATCTCATGATCAAGTAAATATGTCAAAATCATTTGAAGCCATATTGCTTCACACACTCGATTCTACATACTCTGCTGCTTTGGTACTCAAGGCCATAGAGGAAATCATGGACATAATCACGGTAAGACAATAACTGGATGTGCTCTTCTGGTCCATTGTACTTTCTTTCCATTCTTCATATCCCTGCAAATTCAAGTCTACACTGGAGACATATCACATGTCATATCTAACTATGCCTCTTAAATATCTCAATACATGTTTTGTTTTTGTATAGTGAGTCTTTCTCAACTGACTCATGAAATGACTAAGTACATTCAATGCATAGCATGAATCAATTCTGGTGTTAACCATATACATTAGTGATCCAATCAGCTAGGGATGAATCTCATCTGAATCATTATCATTCATTTTCTTCAAATTCATCACCATGGATTTTCATTCTATCATACTGAACTTCTTTAATATTCCCACTGTATATTTTCCTTGACTCAAGAAAAATATCATCGGTCCTCTGTCATACTTCTTTTCCCAAGAAGCAGTGCATCATACTCATATCCTTCATAAAAAATCAGAAGTCAAGGCCTGCTTGTTTTCAATAATAAGGATTTCTGAATAAGTCATCAAAATCAGGCTCTCGTCACCAACATTGTAATAATATAGGTTTGGATCATAAATGCTCTTGCTAAAACCCAAACTCATCAAGAATACATCCATCTGATATATTTTCCAACTCATGGATGGTAGTACGGATGGAAGTGTATGGGGCTTACTAGATCAAGTGTCTCATGATAGACAAATCCCTCTGTTTGTGATAATCCTTTGGCTATAGATATTTCTTTGTATTTCTCGACACTTCCATCAGCTGCATGTTTGATATTATAGATCTACTTGGAAGTTACCACAAAATTCTCTTCTTGTCTTTGAACAATATCTTGAACATCATTCTTTTAAGATATATTGGTATTGTTTTGTTATGACATCTTGCCATACCTATTCTCTTGTTACTTCTCCAAGAAAAGGAAGCTTAAAATCAATGAAGTGGCTTGTGACTAAAGGATAGCTCGAAAATCGCTTTTTCTTTCTCGGGATGTGCCTTGATGGGATTGTATGTTCCTCTGCCTCTTGCAGAGTGAGCCTAGGCAAGCCTTTTATGTCCTACTACAATATCTCTGGACATATCAATTGGAGAAACTGGATTAGATGGAATAATTTCTATCTCCCTCTGAAATGTTGAAGGGGGAGAAGGTATTGTCTTACTATCAATCTCCATCTGAGATTCTTTGGATCTTTGAAAGGCTATATCTTCTTCAAGGATAACATCTCTTCTTGTCTCAATCTTTCTCTGACCAGGGATGTAGATCTAGAATGTCTTGGAAGATTCATTGTTTTATCCCATAAATGTATCCTTTCTCCTTGAAGGGTCTAGCTTGGACTTCTTCTCTTTGGGTACATGAAAATACACTGGGCACCCAAATATCATGAAATATTCAATCTTAGGCTTCACTCTGATGAAGGTTTCTTCAGGAGTTATGTTTTTCATAGTCTGATGAAGACTCTTGTTCTGAACATATATTGTGTCATGCATGCTTTTGCCCATGGAATCATAGAAATATTTTGATCATGCATTATTGCATTGGTTGTCTCAATGATGGTTCTATTCTTCATCTTTCTCAAATAGTTTTGACTCCCTCTAAGTCAAGTGACTCCCTCTGAAGGATGGGAATCTTCCTTTATTCTTAACATGTATGGAACAAGAAAACAAGAGGAACCAAAACAAGAATATCTCCTAAAGGAGAATAATGAGTACATCTCTAGAATCAAAACAATTTAAGGATTGTTGTCACAACTACAACACCTACTTGTAATGTAGAAAACTTTACAAATATAGGTTAGAGGAATGGAAATTACAAAAATCAAATCTAGATTCTTCACTTCCAGTGTGTTGTTCCTCTGAATGCACTAAGATCCCTCTGGATCCAAGACTTCAATAAAAGGTTCCTTCATCCTGCAATTACCCTCATGACAATGATACAAATAATAAATATACAAGTGCATACATGAGGTTATTGATATGATTTATCCAATGGCACATGGTTGATCTCTGTCCTCTGACATCTTCATGAAGGAGGTGTTCAAAGTGACAACTTTTTGTATCACCCATAATAATTCTTCCTTAGAAGTATTGTCTTCTAGGAACTTGAAGTTGCTTGATCCATCAAGCTTATCTTCCAACATATTTTTGTTCATCATAATTTTTTATTCTTCACAACCCTTTGTCAACTGGGCTAGAAAACCTAACGATTAGGCTAGGATAGAACTTTTAGGTTTTGTGGGACTTATGACTGCCAAAAATAAGCCTTTTAAAGATAGGATAACATTGGTGAGTTGAAGAGCTCCTTCAATGAGTTGCATAAACCCTAATTCTAAAGTTTCTGTAGAAATTAGTGAAACCCTAGAAACCCTAGGGCCAAAATTTCAGAATGCTTAGAATTTCACTTTGAGCATCTCTAGAGGTGCACTAGAGGAGGATGTACTATCCCATGCCAAAATTAGCCACAATGTTCAAGTATTAAGGGCTGAAACACCTCAGAAAGGAGGGTCGTACATATTTTATGGAAACCCTAGGAGGGTCATATGGTTCTACAGAAAAGAGATGAGACTAGTAGATGCTTTTGCAATGGGTTCTTCAAGACTTGTGCTATGATACCATGTTTATTTTTCAATAATAAAGTTTAAGCATGAAGTTCATTCCAATTTTATCATTTTAGTTAACCATATCTAATAATGTTGCAGCAACCAAGATCACAAGAAGAAACACCATGCACAAGAACACAAGAAGTATCCTGGGAAACCCTTCTCAACAAGGGAAGAGAACCCAACCAAAATACTTTGCTATATTCTTCAAGAGAAATACATTCACCACCAATAAAACCTATCACACAATATGGTTCTCAAACCCTAGAAGACTAGCACCCAAGAGAGGTGCACACTTTTCCCAAGAAGGTGTACTTGTTGAAATTTCCAAACTCACATGAAAGATATGATTTCTCAATGGGGAATTTACCTTTACTTATACTAGAATGAACCTGTGAACAAAAGTGTCTATTGGCACAACAAGGCCAACCTCACTAGATCACAATATAATTAATATTTAACCATATTAATTATCTTTTACATTTATTATTAATCACATTAAGGTAGGGCCAACATGTACCCTTTACATTACAATTAGGGTTACAGGCAGGTCTGACTCTTGAACAATATAGCAAGGGATCTTATACACCCACTAGTGCTCATCCACTAGGGGCACACCCATAGGGATTTCCATATCTCTGGCTCACTACATTACACAGAAGAACCACTTCTTCACTAGTGCTCAACCACTAGGATCATGTTCACATGTGCTCATCCACATGCACGTACACTCAACAAATCTTCTTTCTCACTGCATTACACAGGAGACTCATCTGGATTTTATCATCAAATCTTCTGATCAAAGGAGGCTAATACATCATATTCATTTCTTTTCTCATGACGATGCACCCAACACTTTGGGATTTCACACGTTCACCTTGTGCTCAGCCACAGGCATGTCCAAATCAGGAGATCTCCTTTCTCACTATGTTACACATGAGAATCATATGGATTTCTTCTCAACTCTCTGTAAGGAGGAGGCCATCTCTATGTTCCATCTCTATCTCATATAGGAACCACACACCCTTCTCAGGGGATTTCTCTCATGTTTGTAAGATGGAGAATGTCTCACGTAGCTGCAATCATCAACACTATTAACACCTTTTTATTCTTGTTTCTCTACAAATTACAGTAAATTTCTTAAATGTGCATTCTTCTCCATTGTTGAACCTCAACGCTTTGATCGTTTTACCTATCTGATTCTCCATAAGAGATTTAAACTCTTAAAACTTACTGAATACTTCATCCTTGGTCTTCATTTGTAAATCTATGATTTTCTAGAGGAATCATCAATAAATGAAACAAAATAAATATTTCATGTTATACGATGATGAAATAATTATGCATGCATCTAGATGAATCAAATCAATAATCTATATTGATCAGTGCTTACTTCTTGGAAAAGTAGTGTTCACATTCTTGTAGAGTGCACAACCATTGCACATTCTTGCCTTATAAATATTGAAGTCTTATAATCCTTGCACTATTCCCTTCAGGAGTGGTAGTGATCCATAGTGAAAGTGACCAAATCTCTCTTAGCATGTCATAGTCATGTATTAAAACACCATGTTTTACCAAATCCAAAAACAACCTATAAATGCAACCTTCTTTCACTCCTTTGGCCAAGAATCAACCATCCCTTTGGATACAATATATTACAATGAATTTCTTATGATCAAAATTAGCCACACACTTAAGATTTGTCATGGTTGAAATGGAAAGAAAATTCTTATTTAAACTAGGAACATGCAAAACATCATTCAACTCAAAGCATCACTTGATGGAATGAAAAATATATAGATCCCATTCCTACAACTAGATATGTGGCATCATCACCCAAATCCACTTGTGATAATCTCTTTCTCTTGAAGTCTACTAAAATCCTTTATGTTGAATGTCATGTGTCTAGATTCACTATTGTCCACATAACTAGAGATGGTGTTAGTAAAAATACATAATTCCATGGAGAAGGTAATGTCAAGCTTGGATGCTAACTAATCCATTTTGAATTTTTTCACTCCTTACAAACTACTTCTATTGCTTGTTCTTTACCTTCTTCTTCTTAGGGAACTAAGACACATAGTATCCCATGTTTTGGCCCTTGAAACATTTCACACTACTCAAGTCATTATTTCCACGCTTTTATAAACATGAATTTTCCTTATGATCCTTCTTTCCTCCTTTCCTTACCTTATCATTCGGGGATTTTTAGGATCTCATTATTTTTTGCTACAATAATTTCTCTCCTTATATCCTCTTGTATGAAAGAATCACATAATGCTTCAAAGGTAGGCATGTGATCATGGCCACAAATACTTTGTACAAATTATTTCCAAGGATATGAGAATCCATTCACTATAATAGACACCAATTCCTCATTCTATATCTTCATCCTAATAGTCACAAGATGATATTTAATATGAGTAGTATTCATTAAGTAACTAGATATTGTGTCTATGCCACTCATATGTGTATAGGTGAGTTGATTCTTTAGAAGAAATTTCCAGGATGCATTACCAATGTAATATAGAGTGATCAACATTGCATACATCTCATTACCATATTTTGTGCAATGTGAGGGATCAAAAGGTCCTTCACCAAATCCATTAGAATTATCTTCAATTTGGTAATACTCTTCCTATGTGTAGCCAACAAAGTAGCAATATTGGGAGCAACAACAATGCCTTCTATTGTTAGGACTCAGAAATGTCACATTTACATCCTCTTTTCCCTTCACCATTCCTTACATTTCATGGTCCTAATAAACCTTTTATCATACCATTTCCATAAATATATTTGGGTTTCTCCTTATTATTTTCCATTGTATTCATTTTAGTATTATAAGTGAATTTGTGATTAAATATTAGAAATTAACATATTTTCATTATATATCAAGGTTGGATGATTTTGATGATGTATGCAGGCATATTTGAAGATTTCAACAAAGTCAAATATTACCACCTGGCCTCAAATTCGAATTTCATCTTCAAACTTTGAAGATTTGAAGAATATTTGGGACAATCATTCAAGCATATTCAAAGGAGAAGATCATAGATATTTTGATAGGATATCTTATCCAAGATAGGTGTGGAGAATTTGAAAGAATAAGTTGAGAGAATAGTGGATATGTAATTATGACACTCATGTATATAAGAGAGTGTTCTCTCTTCATGAGGGTCATCATGTAATTCATAATTTAGTCTTTTAATTAGGAGAAGGGGATTCTTAGCTTTGATTCTTTCATTGTTATTCTTTCATGATTTGTCATTTGATTCTTGTAATATAATTTGAGATTGATTTATTGTGTGAGCTCACATATGTCTTTTGTCATTCAACTCTTCACATGTTGTATTGCTTTCCTAGTTAGTCTTTCAATGCTTTCCTAGATTAATTTCATTTCAGCAATTTAGATTAGATTACTTATACTTCAGTCGTGTGTGCTTCGTAAGCCTACGAACCTCGGATTGACAAATTAAATAGTTGTGCAAGTACTACAACAGAATTAAACGACAATATTTCTGACTAACATTTTGGCGTCATTGTTGGGGAAGTACGATCGATTGAAGTTTAGTTTGAATTTTCATGCAAGTGTGATTAGTCATGCTCCTAACTCTAAGATGACATATGGGTAAGGGCATGTAGGGATTGTTTCAATTCCTGCAAGCATAAGTGTAGATTTCAATTCCTGCAAGTGTGACTGTGTGTGTTGGTAAGGGGTCATAGCAGCTACTTGAGTGGAGACTCCTCATGTTCTTCTTGCCAACGTATTCCTAAATTTGAGGTAAGACATTGGACTCATTTGGCACAAAGCATGAGGAGTGTGACTTTCAATTTCTGCAATTTCAATTCTAGCAATTTCAATTTTTGCAACTGTGAAGAGGTTTTCATGTGCTTCAGCAAGTGTGATTTTCAGTTTTTTTATTTTGATTTGGGTGTTGTAAGAACCCCTTTTTCAATATGATTTAACTATGAGTTTAAGATTGGAACAACTCACTCATATCCTTGCAAAAGCTGGGATCTCCTCTTCTCACAAAGAGGAGATATTGACAGCAACCACGAGTTTAATTACTCCTCCAACAACGAACGAGGAATCAATATTCGAGGGATCCTGCACATTTAATGAAGAACAATTATGTGAGCAAGAGATCCAGGAGGACAATGAGGAGCTGCAACACAATCTAAAGGAGGGAAACTGTGCCTACAAAAGCTATATCGAACAATGGTTCCAGGTAAGTACTCAATTAGATCCATTTTTTTATTTTTATTTAGAAAGTTTGCAGTCACAACAACTAGATTCATTCACTCTCGAATATTTCCATTATGCATTTGAAAAATTACCATTGAACATATTGTTGTCACTGTTACGTGAATGGCTCCACTGGAAATTTGCCTACACGTAACTAACTTTTAATTTCTAATTAATATAGAGTAGGTAGGTTTTCACTTTCATTTTTTAAGTTTTTCTTTCACCTAGAATAAGTATGCTCTCCTCCATGCTTCGTGCGATCGCAAGGATCATAAAATAGGGATGATTTTGATTTTAGGAATAAATGTTTTTGCGTCTATCCTTTGACTTGCAAACACAATAAAATTTTTTTTAGACGAATAAAACAAATTCGATTCTTTACATGCTAAAACAATCACTGAATTTTACATGATGTTACAACATGCTGATACAACACAAATTTTACATGCTGTTACAACATGTTGTTACTGTTATCCCCGATATCTAGGGATAACTAGGAGATCGTGTCTCGAGGCCCACATGATCCTAGACATGGAGTACCAAGAGCAGGGTTGACTTGAGCATGGCCCTGGAGGGCCCATCTTTCTTCTTCTTCGTCAGATTTGTCCTGTCAGCAGTA
>JZKD02S2069455.1:278526-290427 GCA_000966675.3 Picea glauca | reverse complement strand
TGTATATAAGAGAGTGTTCTCTCTTCATGAGGGTCATCATGTAATTCATAATTTAGTCTTGTAATTAGGAGAAGGGGATTCTTAGCTTTGATTCTTTCATTGTTATTCTTTCATGATTTGTCATTTGATTCTTGTAATATAATTTGAGATTGATTTATTGTGTGAGCTCACATATGTCTTTTGTCATTCAACTCTTCACATGTTGTATTTCTTTCCTAGTTAGTCTTTCAATGCTTTCCTAGATTAATTTCATTTCAGCAATTTAGATTAGATTACTTCTACTTCAGTCCTGCATATATAGTGTGTGTGCTTCGTAAGCCTACGAACCTCAGATTGACAAATTAAATAGTGGGGTAAGTACTACAACGGAATTAAACACCAATATTTTTGCCTAACATCTATGATGTCCCAAAGATACATATCCTCTAACAACATTTGCAGTGGGAACTACCAATATGAAAATTTGGAAGCACCCTTTAGACAATCACAATCTCTAAGACTAGAAATAATCATCCTGCGAAAATTGAACACACTTCAACAAATATATCAACCGATGAAATAAAATTATCATGATTTCATTATGCATATCTTAGGAAACATATCCACTCTAATCACTAGATATACATGTGAATCACACCAACAAACTTGCATATCCTTATGCCTCTCATGGGAATATATCACTCCAATCTTTAGAGTATTCTAGGCATCACTGCATCCACTGAAATCATCCAACAACTCCCTCTCATAGGTAGCATCCCATTCCATACATGGATCCAAAGAATATCTGATTCACATATCTAATACCATGTCATAATTTTGCATCTCCATGATATGTATGGGTAAATTCATGAAGGTGGGTAACACTTTCGTGACAATCGGGTCTCCAAAATTCCGAAAGACATTTTTTTGGCCGAACTAATTTTCTTTTTGGCCGAAAAATGTTTAGACCGAACATTTGAACGTCAAATCGAACGAAACCTTGACAACGCCCTTGATTTTTGTGTACAATTTTAGCCGGACGGATATTTTTCATTTGGTAACATCTTTTTAGCCGAAAGATATTCCGGCCAAAATAATGTCTGAAATAATATTTTGGCCGAAAGAACTTTTCAACCGAAAGATTAGTTCGACCGAAAACACTTTTCGGTCGAAAGATTAGTTTGACCGAAAAAAGGTTTATATATTACCCACACATTGCCCTTGCAATAGTTTTTGTGAGTTGTTAGTTAGTTCATACCTGTTAGTGTTTGGTGTTTGGTGTGCGGGCGGACATTAGTGTTCCTGTTTGGTGTTTTTTGTTTGTTGTGGGCGGTGTTTTTTGTTTGTTGCGGGTGGACAGGCAGTGTTTGTTGCAGATGGGTGGTGTTGTGGATGTTGGAGCAGCGGGAAGGTGGATGTTGGAGCTACGGGCGTTCGGTCCAGGTATGTTTAGATTAGGAAATTTTGAATTAGAATTTGGAATTTAGAATTTTAAATTAGAATTAAAAAAAAAAATTAGATTCTTGACAGGGACTTATTCGTCCCTGTCCATGTACAGTGATAGGCTTGAATTCGGGCCTGTACCTGTACATGGACAGGGCCGAATATGGCCCTGTCCCTTAGCTTAAATTTTAAATTTCTATTTAAATTTTAGAATTTAGAAGTTATTTTTCGATTGTTGACAGAGCCTTATTCGACCTTGTCCATGTACAGTGACAGGACCGAATTCGGGCTTGTACTTGTAAATGGACAGGTTTGAATATGGCTATGCCCCTTATGTTTAAATATGTTTAAATTTTAAATTTTTAAACATGTTTCAAATATGTTGAAATCTGTTTAAATTTTAAAGTTTTAAACAGGGCTGAATTTTAAATTTTTAAACAAGGCCGAATTTCAAATATATTTAAATTTTAATTTTTTAGAAAATTCAAATTTTTAGTTAAAAAAATGAGTTTAGAAATTTTGTTTAGAATCTTGACAGGGCCTTATTCGGCCCTATCCATGTACAAAGACAGGCCCGAATTCAGACATGTCCCTATCCATGGACATGGATGAATATGGCCCTGTCCATATATAGGGACATACTCGAATTCGGGCATGTCAATGTACATGGAAAGGGCCATATTCGGCCATGTCCATGTAGTACCTCAAGAAACCGGATAAGTAGATCTATAACCAGTAACAAAGGCCCGGTTCCATAGGAAATCCATACAACTGCTAAGAAAATAGACAGATTTGCAGAAAATAGATAGAGGCTTGAAGAGACTGTAAACTTTAGGGCAGGACACAGAATAGATATTCTAACTATAAACAGTGAGACCAAGGGCTAAGCATGACTGATACAGGGACACCACTACCTTGGGGCCCGAATAGTGCCCAAATTGAACAAAATTAGACTCTAACAACAACTGTAAAGAAACATCACCATAAAGGACCTAGTACATATCACAATATTTAACAAACCTAACAAAAAACTTGAAATACAAAAGTATGTCTATAGTAGTTGCTAAAATAGGAGAAAAATAAGTACAACGTTGACAAAAACTCCACTTCTCTACTAATAGTATTGCTAATTTAAATTTTTAGTTAAAAATTACAATCATGGAAACAATAGGGATAAAGGAAGTGTACATAACCATGAATCAAACCTGTTGTAATCATACCAGCTAACCGTATAGGGTTGAACATGATGAAGTAATAAGCTAATATGATATGAGACCACAACAAGCCCTGTGAACAAACTGAATTACACTACATTCTTTGCTTAGAAGTAATTCCATCATATTCATTCATAATGACACTCGTGTTGGATTCTTATTGATTAGGGTTTGTTGACAGGCGAAAATGATCGCTCGTCAACTGGAAGAGCGAGTCCGGTCCGGGGTTGTCTAGTTAAACCAAGCCATTTGGATTGACTCACTCTAACGGGTTTAACGACTCCGTTGGCCAATCTAAAATCCTAACAGAAACAAATAAATAAAACAAAATAACAAAAAAACTCACAAAATACAAATATATATATATATATATATATATATATATATATATATATATATATATATATATATATATATATATATATATATATATATACAACTTATTTAAATAATATTTATATGATAGGTCTGTTTACCTAATTTATATATACAAGATATAAAATTATGAGTTTTAATCTGAACTCATAAAAAATCAAATGTAAAAATGGTTCTTTTGATGAAAGTAGATAAAGAAAGAAAAAAGTACTATTTCTTTTTGGTTTGTTTTTAATCTATATGCATCTGTAAGATCAAATATCAAATTCCTATTTAAACAGAAAAATGTAGATAGTGAAAATTATACTACATATAAGAATTTCTATAATAAATAAGAAAATAAAAAGGAACATACTAACCTATTAATCACTTGAAGAGTATGCATCCAACTGTTTGTATAAATCGTACATCAGTCCATCCATGAGATAAATTTGTTGTGCATCTTCATACTATTTGGAATAAACGCCAAATTGTACATTGACTGGTGTATTTAATTGATAAAATGATAGGACGCAAAATAATAACTGTGATATAATAGACTGCAAGTAATAATGCATAAGATAAATCTGACAGTTACAACTTGCATTTAATCGGTCAACATGTTTAAGGTAAACCTTATAATATGAATTGAATGATCATTCACTATTTTCATATAACTGAAGCATAAAATCATGAACTGTGAGAGAAAAACTATCTTGACGACATAATAATCTGCGAAGATGAAAGCTATCAACAGTCATCAAATTATCAAGATAAACAAATTATAGACAACAACAACATTTACAAACAACTAAGGCAGAAATGTAAACATATGTTATGTCCAAATTCGAGTATAAGCTTGTTCACAACTAGCCCCAGGCCAAGATGCTGTAATTACAAAAATAATGGGTTTTTAAAGCCTTCAGAAAGGTAACTGTTTCCTCATCTGAGATCAGATATTGATTACAAAAATAAAAGGGGGATACAACCACCCAGATCATACTAAATCTTCTAAATCTTACAAAAGTTTATTTCTGTTCATACAAAATGTATCAAAGATATGACTAGCAAGTCTCAAAGATGCCCCAGATCAATTGGTAACCATGAACTCCTGAATATCCGGAAAGTAAATGAAAAAATAGAAAGATTTAGATACATATTCAACCATTAATTTGTAAATTTCGAAGTAACATAACTGGCTACAGAATCTACTAATTATGTAGCTAGTTATTTTAGTAAATGAAATCCAATTTCTTGTAAGAACAAAGCAATCTAGTTTTAACAAATAATCCTATTTTAAGATAAAAGGATCATACCTCCAACTGTAAGATCAAATCGTATCAGACAATCTTGGAATTTACTATAGTTGTTGCAGCCTCAACATTTTTAAATATTACATTGCCTGTAGTCTTCATACGTTTCTCTTTTCCTTGAATGATAGACTCGAGCTTATGGTTTTCATCTGTTAAGGCACTGATTTGATCAGTGAGATATTTAACCCATGACATTAGGATGGGTATGTCGGTGTAGTATCTATCAATCCAAGATAGGCAAACTTCACACTTCGACTGTGCGACGGTCCCTTCGAAATAATCACAATTGTGAACCGAGGAATTTCCGACATGGATTGTAGACATATTGCCCATTTTGATACCAAGAAACCCTTCGATATGTTTTAGACAAGGTGGTAAGTTTTCGACTAAGTTATAAGGATGATCGACGGGTGGTTGAGATGAAAGAGGGTCTTCCTCAGTGAGAAACCTGTCAATTTCTGAATCCAAACTCTCATGGATCTCGATCATTTTGATCGAGCTCGCATGAGAGTTCGACTTGTTTCGAATATTTCTTGAAATTAACCTCTTGGCTCTCTTGTTTTTAAAATTTAAATCAGGATGGCCTTTAGACATCTCACCTGTAGATTTCTTTAAATTTTTAACAGAGTCATTAGGGTGTATAACTTGCTCGAGAGCCTGATCAATAACCTTTGGATCAAGAAAGGGTTTTTTGTAGGAGGCCAAGACACAGGTCTGGGTAGGTGAGAGGGGAACTGTAGGGTATACAAGGGTTTCTTCAACCACGAGTTTGTCGACCTCTTCCATATCAGGGTTTCCATAACTGTTTCTGGTTATGAATGAATCCCAACTTTCATTCTGCATCTCTAGTTGATGTGGAAGTAAAATTTTTATTAAGCCATGATGGAAGAGGCTTGAGTTTGATTGTTGCTTTCTATATCTTTTTCCCATTTTTTAAAGGCTCCTCAATAAATAATATGGCATGTTTAAAGGAAACCCCATGAAAATCATAAGCAAACGCAGATGATAAAGAAACACAAGATCAAAACGTCCTTCACAAGTGACAAACTGTTTCAACACAACAAGAAGATCATGCCATCGAGCTTTCAGTAAGGAGATGGGCATACCTTTGTCACATCCTCTTATCTTCTGAGATGTAAAGAGAAGAGTCCAAGGAACCTCTTCTACCTTTTCATTTTTGAACCACCTTTGACTACTCGCAGGGAGTCCTGTATCTTGGCTCAAGAAATCCTATGTAACCTCGCATTGAACATCACCCACCTTAGCTCTACACCCATTGAAGGAGAGAGTGAATTCATGGGAAGTTTGTAGATTGAAACCCTAGAATTTTCTAAGGAAAACGAGCCAACCATTACTCTCAATATCCTTTCTGGCATCGTCATATAAGTGCAAAGTTTGAATGCCATTAGGTTTCGACTCTAACAACAGGAGCCATACTGAATGAAAGGGTAATAAATCAAACACAACGCGTAGGGAGGGTTTGTGAGAACAAACCAGAGCCACACCCCGAGATCGAGAAACACCAACAGTGAACGATGTATGAGCATAAAACTCATAACGATAAGATGGGCGTTAATTGAAATTCATGCGAAGAGGGTTTATAAAGCCCAAGACCAGTCTTGGAAATTATGGCTGACTGCAAATCGTATTTCCACCTTTCATAAAGTACAAGCTAGGAACAAAGCATTAAAAAGGAAATAAGTGCGAGACATAGTGGGTTTGATCATATGGTTTGGGAGGTTGAAAATCAAAAATCAAAAACTTAGTAATGAGGAAACATATAACCAAGAATCAAACAAAAAAAAAACATACCAATGTTCAAATCAAAAAGGTCCTTTGTTGATATAATTAACAGTCCCTAAGCATGCTTGGTGTTCAAGGAATCGAAACAAAGAGAATAATCTTCATAGAAAGGAACAATGCTTCATTAATAAACTGTAGAAACAATTTGCCTTTAATAAATTTTCAAACAGAAAGGTAACACAGTCACAAGTTTTCATGTTTTGTTTTCATGCTTTCAGTCATGAACGAAGCATGAAAAAACAATAGGGAAAGGAGAAAACTTACAACTGTCATTTCGAAAATTGCTCATGAAGAGTAATAAAAATAGATGACCCCATCTAGGCAGCTATATATAGATAATTTAATTGATATAAAAAGTTAAAAAATATGTTGGGCTGACAATAATGGCGACATGCTAGGAGAAGTAGTTATCTCTGTAATACAAATGAGTCCAGGTTAGAGAAATGTGAAAGACTTCAAATCGAAGAACAACTGAAAGGTTATTTGAACATCTTTAATAATCATGACGCAGTCCAGTTTTAGATATCTTTCATTTTAAAAAGAACAAAATATGGTGACAAACTTCACAAAAGAAAACCACGATGTTTAAGTTAATGTCTCCAATACTGTTGACAGGGCCACTGCTACCAGCATGCGTTCATAGCCTCAACATGGATGTCAATTAAACCACTCCGAAGTCTATATCCTGTCTAAGAAATTTCAAATCAGAATGAAGGACACTTATGGCCAAAAACGATATTCATACCTGAGAATTTTCTTTTACCTAACATTGCTTCATTGCCAGCGGGCCTGTTCAGTACCCCAACGAAGTTGTCTTGGCATCATGCATGCATTTACCCACTGCCAATAGACATGTTCAGTGTCCCAACGGGTTTACAAACACTTCCACCAGCTCTCTAAGAGGTTATTCACATTCTGATATAGTTTTAAAGATATTCAATAGAGCGGGGTGACACTGAAAATTCCAGTTTTTTAACACAACTTAATATTTCATAGGCCTTTAAATTTTTCTTGCTAACCTTTATCAAGATCTGAAAAATAGTTCAATGATAAAACTAATTTTCAAGGACAAGGAGAAATCGTTAAGTTTCTTTCTTAAAGAGCAGGGACAACGTAAAGAGATTTTTTTAAATATAATCGTGAATACTTTCAAGTGCAAATTGAAACTGAGGAATCGACTTTCAAACAAAATGTCATCTTTAACTAGCCTACAATTTCAGAGAAAGACAACAATTGATGTTTTGACAGCCTTTGACAATTATTTCGAGATGAAGCATTATATTCTCTATGTTTGAGCTAGACTATAATACAAGCATGTTTGACTCGAAAGGACCGATAAACAAAAATGAAAACAAAAACAAACCAACAAAGAAAAACAGACAACAAAGAAATCAAAATAGAAAAAATATGTATAAAAGGTATATCAGAGAGTTGTCAAGTGAAATACCTTTTGAGAGCTTGGCCATTCACCGGGAAGGTGTCTGGCTGTCCCTCTAAATTCAGAAGGCGGAAAGAACTGGGACCTAGTTTTTCAGCAATTAAGAATGCTCCCAACCACAGGTTTTGGAACTTAGTATGTTCACCTTTCCCCTCATGAGGTTTGTCCCATTTAAGGACAAGATCTCCTACCTCAAAATTTTTGTTTGAGGCAGAATTGGAATCGAACTAGTTTTTGACAATGAGTTGATGTTGATCCAATTTTTGTTTTGCTTGAGCCCTTACTTCCTCTAACTTCAGCAAAGCATTAATCCGACTTTACAAAGGAGGTCAGTCTTCTTCTTGAACCTTCTGCGATAACTGAAGAGATGGAAGAAGAACATGTGGTGGAAGAATCGCTTCCCTACCGTAAACGAGAAAAAAGGGGGAATTACCAACATCAATTTTAGGAGTTACCCTATCAGCCCATATTGCATTAAATAATGCATTATGCCAGTTTTTATGGTTTTCGGAGACCGTTCTCTTGATGATCTTGATCATGTTTTTATTAGTTGATTCTGACAAACCATTGCTTGGGGGTAATAGTTGGTAGAATACTTTAATTTTATTCCTTTTTTCTAGAGAAAAGGCACTCATTTCGAGAGACAAAAAATAGGAAGCATTATCGAACACTAGGCATTCAGGAATACCAAAATGAGTGATAATATTTGAATTCAGGAAAGATATTACCTAGCTGGTGTTTACCACTTTTAATGGTGCAGCCTCAGACCATTTGGTGAAATAATATGTCGTTGTTATGATGTATTTATGCTGCTGTGTAGAGGTGGGGTTGATTGGGCCTATAATGTCAAGGCCCCATTGCTGAAAAGGGGAGTCTACCAAGACAGGTTGTAGCGGGAATGCTAACTTATGTACTCGTCCAAAATCCTTTTGACAGATTACACACTTGTAGCATAACGCATGGGCATCTTTAAAAAGAGTAGGCCAGTAATATCCTGCCCTTAATACTTTGTGGGCAGTGGTGTCTCCACCGAAATGCCCACCAGCTTCCCTTGCATGTAATTCTAATAAGACTTTATCTGCTTCATCTTTTTCTATACCATGCATAAGTATTCCATCGAAATTTTGGCGAAACAATATGTCAATTACCAGCTGAAAAGAAGTAGATTTTAATCTTAACACTCTCCTCTTTTTTGGATCAAGGTGACGGGGAGCTGATCCATGAATTAGATAAAATTTGATGTCATCATACCAAGGACTAGTAAGATTTCGTGCACAACAGATTTGATTTTGATTGAGTTGATCTTGAATTAACATATCAGTTTTATTCTGCTATTCTACAGCTGAATCAACGACCAATTTACATAAACCTTGTCCTCTAACAATTTGTGCTGGAGTGATTTCAAGGTCATATTCTTGTAAGGACATGACCCAGTTTGCCCTTTTTTTACCCAATTTTTTCTGTACTAACAAATTTCTGACAACAAGGTAAGGGACAATGATTTCCGTCCTAGATTTCAGTAGATAAGATCGAAAGTGTTTTACTACTTTAAAAACATCATAAGCCTGCCGATCTACTGCTGGGTAATTAAGTTCCGCTCCCTTAAGGGATGAGCTCATAAAGACAATAGGAACTTCGTTGTTTTCAACATTCTTTTGGTTTAGGACAACGACATAAGACCGATCAGAGGCAAATGTGTAGAGAGTGAAATCTCGTGAAAATTTAGGGCTCATTAGGGAAGGAGCTTCTACTATGTCCTTTTTTATTGAGTTAAAAGCTTGACTTTCTAGAGGTCCCCAATGGTACTGTACATCCCTTTTTATTAAGTTCTGTAATGGCCTGACCATTTCTGAAAAGCTAGGGACAAACTTTCTAACAAAATTTATCTGACCTAAAAAAGATTGCATAGACTTTTTGGAAGAGGGGGGGGGGGCAGTTTTGAAACGAATTGGGTCCTTTCAGGGTCAATGATCATCCCTTCATTGGATACAATGAAACTGAGGAGCTTACCTTTTTCCACTGCAAAGATATATTTTTTAGGATTTAAAGAGATGTCGTACTTACGACATCGTTGTAGAACAGATCTTAGATGAGCTAAATGATCTCCTTTATTCTTTGAAAAGACAATGACATCATCTAGATAAACTACTACTGATTGATTGATTAGACCATGGAAAGCAATATCCATCGCTCTATGAAAAGTGGCATTGTCATTTATAATCCCAAAGGGCATTTTTCTATAAGCATAGGTACCCCATGGAGTACGAAAAGTGGTCTTTAGTGTTGGCATGTTTTCAGACAGAAGGCAGAGTATTTGTTTGTCATTGATGGCAAGCACAACCCAATGATGATGAACAAGAGAAAGTGGAAAGACCAACAGTGCAATGATAATTGCATGATGAACAAGAGAAAGTGGCAAGACCAGTAGTGCAACGATGATTGCATGGCAGAAAATCCCAAAATGTGAAAGGACAGAGCATGTCAAATAACTCCATTTCATAGTTTCTCAGACCAGGAAATCAGAGTTTCGAATACCGAGTGTTGGAAGTGTAGAAACACTTCACCACAAGAGTCCCGAAGTCATGAAATGCGAAATGCCGAAATCCTGAATCAGGCACAATGAGGACTTGTGAATTCGTGATATATTCCTAACCGTCGGATTAAGGATTGATCTGGACCGTTGATCAGACATGACAAAGGCCCATGAAGTTTTGATAAGATCTCGACCGTTGGGTCCATAGGACATGTGGCGAAAGATCGTCATTTCGCTAACTGGAAATTCAAAGGAATGGGGTTCCCTAACCTCTCGAATTCATGGCATGCAAAATGCCGAAGTGCCGAAATGAAAAACTCCAACGTAAACTCCATTTCATAGTTTTGAATACTGAGACTTAGAGTTGTCAAGAACACTTAACAACAAGAATGCCAAAATCACGAAATGAAAAACCCTGATGTAAACTCCATTTTGTAGTTTTGGATACCGGGACTTAGAACTGCCAAGAACACTTAACAACAAGAATGCCAAAATGCCAAAAGGAAAAACTCTGAAATCCCATCAATCACCCATCTTACTGGGTTATGTGAACCGTCCGATTATTTCAGATATTTTGTGATCATGATTTTTATAATGGTGGAGTCATGATGACTTGAAGGGAAAAACGTTGAAACCTCTTCAGTCGTTCGATTAAGAAAAGAAGGGATCAGGTTATGAATTTTTTGTGGACCGTTGATCTAGCTCCATTTCAGGGATCACGACATGGAGTAAAAAGTTATCTTATCACAAGGAATGCTAAAATGTCGAAATGCCGAATTGCGAAATCGCAAAATAAACGCAAGATCCTACGAATCCAATCCAATGGTGTAGGTGAATTTAAGACTGATCGAAGGGCTATTGTTTCACCTCATATTTAATTGATCAGTTACAAATTAGTTAACAAAACTGATTCATGATTCTTGATCGGTTGGTGTTTCAGTTGTCGAGACGCCTTCTTTCCCAATGAAGATTCGAGATGTAACTATCATGGGAGGTGTGCATAAAAGAAAAACTAAGAGATGGTGCATTGTTGGTTGTTCTAACTGAAAAAATAGATGGAACTGTAGAAAAGAAAAACAACAGCATGCACAATGTGCAGAAAGTTCATATATAAGGAACATAAGCTGAACAGAAGAGAAAAGTAGAAGAGAGCAGAATGTGCACATTTAAAAGATCATTAAAAGGGACAGAGAAAGGATAGATAGACAGAGACAGTAAGTCAAGCCAAATATGAGCAGAGCAGAAGAATAGAGTAGCAGAGAAGAAATGCAGAACAATGAAGAAGTGGTAAGAATTGATTCAACTGTGTGTTGGTTATTCAATCATTTATTTGTAATAAGGGTGGTATGGAGGTGTTAGGGAGGATTATTGTCCTCAGAAGTTCAAGTGAGTGCTTGAACACAGGGATTTGTAGCTTCCATCTGGTTGCATCCAGAAAAACCAGGGTGGCAGGGTGGTGCAAGGGAGAACAAGTGTTCTCTGTTATACAGGTTGGAGCTTGTGTAACTGGAAGTAGGTGCTTCCATCTAGTTGGTGCTGGAACACTCAGGGAGTTGGTGCTTCCTTCTAGTGGGTGCTAGAGAAACCAGAGAGTTGGTGCTTTCAAACAAGTTGGAGCTTGTAAAACAAAGGTAGTAGCCTCACATTGAGTTGGTTCTCAATTATAGATGATGTACATAACTTAAAAGACTGCCTATCATTTCGAAGAAGAAGAGGTTTTCTCCCTTTATGGGTTTCCTCATGAAAATTTGTCTCTGTTTATATCTTATGTGTGACTGATGCTCATTATTTATGTTGTCCATATGTTGTATAATATTGATGATC
>JZKD02S2069455.1:209708-242670 GCA_000966675.3 Picea glauca | reverse complement strand
ATATTACATGCTAGAAGATGATGAAATAATTCCACATACATCTAGATGTTCAAATCAAATCAATAATCTAGATTGACCTATGTTTGATCCTTGTAAAAGTAGTGTTCACATGCTTGTAGATTGCACAACCATTGCACACTCTCGCCTTCTAAATATTGAAGTTTGATCATCCTTGCACTATGTCCTTCAAGAGTGGTACATTGATCCACAGTGGAAGTGACCAAATCTCTCCTAGCATGCCATAGTCATGTATTGAAACATTGTGTTTTATCGAATCCACAAACAACCTATACATGCAACCTTATCTCACTCCTTTGGCCAAGACTTAACCATCCCTTTGGATACAATATATTACAATGACTTTCTTATCATCAAAATTAACCACATACTTAAGATTTGTCATGGTTGAAATGGAAATAAGATTCTTATTTAAACTAGGAACATGAAAAACATCATTCAAATCAAAACATCACTTGATGGAATGCAAAAATATATAGATCCCATTCCTACAACTGGATATGTGGCATCATCACCCAAATCCACGTGTGCTAAGTTATTTGTCTTGAAGTATACTAAAAGCATTTTTGTTGAATGTTATGTGTCTAGATTCTCTATTGTCCACATAACTAGAGATTCATACCACCACCATTTTGTGGATATACCATAGATACATCTTCCAAATCTATAAATTCCATTCTTGATTAATTAAATAATAAACCCATTTATTATATCCATGATTCAATAAATAAAGAATTTCAAAAATAAGAATATGAAAAAGATAAGGAACATGTTGAATTGGAGCCTTCTCATGAAAAATATAATCATGGAGATATCAAGAAAAATCAAGATGATTTCATTTCCAACAAAGAAGTTAAATATAAAGAGATCAAAGTAGAGGATAAAATTTTTGAGTATTTTGGGTATCACATCCATGGAAATAATCCGAAAACTCCCTCTAATAGGTAGTGTTACCCCCTCTCACCTAGGGGTAACTAGAGGAGATCATTCTCCATGATCCACATTGCAGACAGTGGTCATAGATATGATGACCAACATTCTCCACAGACAACAACCCTTTAAATTCATTTCCTTCATCATTGCTAAGCTCATTCACCTTATCAATAGGTTCATATGATAATGGTGGTTCAACACACATGAGGTACATTATCCATTGTTTCATAAAAAGTGTTACATTTAATGCATTGGGAATTTAGGTAATGATCATGGGTTGAAGTCAGATCATGAATCATGATTCTTGGAAGTTATGTTTTTTTCCTTGTTTCACCTTTGTGGCCATAATATGTGTCCTAATCAAGTGTTTTCACTCTTGGGGAAAAGGGGTACATGTAACCATACCTTTTCATATTAACACTTTCCATCCATATTTCTCTCGTTGTCCTATCTTTTGGGAACAGTTGTTACATGTATCCCCAAAAGTTTTGTACTTCATTCTCTATGAGGAGAAGGGGATTGAATGCGCGAGGTTGATGTGGCAAGTAAAAAGAATGGAAAGATCATGTTAAAAATTCAAGATGAAATAGAATAAAAGAGATATTATTGATAAATCAAAATCCAAGTTAGTTTGAGCTCTACCCCCTCACTATGAGGTCATCACCCTAAGTCCTAATGCACTAGATGCATAGCTAAAGAAATGAATTAATTAGATCTTGATGTAACAAATACATCAACCTAAAAAGGGGATTGGAAAGAAATTAATGAATATCAAAAGACAAGATAAGTTTGGAAAGAAACAATAACAAGGAAAGGGTAAGTCAATGCACCAAGCACTCCCCCTACAAAGGCTCTCATGGAGATGAACATCACATTTGGCCTTGCATATCAATGACACCATGAACATGAAGTAAAACTCATGCTACACCACTCACTTAGACTTACACTTTGATGGGTTTCTCAGGAAATACTCCTCTACTTGGATACTGGCACACCTAATAGGGTTCTTTGATGATCCTCCCATACTCAAACTTGGAAAATTTCATAAGGTCATAAGCTAGTGTGAATTTTGAATAAGATAAATAATTTGAATTACTTAGGTGGATTTTTCATTTAACTTGTGACTTACTTTTTATGATTCTAATGACTCTCATATGCATGATGTTTGGTCTTACTTGATTCATTGAGCCCTTGCTTGATGATGATGCACCCCTTGAGATGGTCCTTTGCAGGACGTTGGTGATGTTTCCCTTGCCTAGATGATGTTGGAGCCTTTATGATGAGTGTTGGGATACATGATGACTTGGAATCCCTCACCACCTCCTGGACCTAGGACATTTCACATGGAGCCTAACATGTCACCTTGATCCCTTGATGATATCATGTACCCCTTGAGGATGTTAGGGGATTAGATTGACAACATAACCTTGATAATGACAGTACACCTCTCTAAAGAGGTGATGGAGCCCTCCCCCTTGATGGAATTATGGTTTTGGTCTTGGAAATTTCACATATGGTGATGATGTCACACTTGAGGATGATGTACACATGCTTGAGTTGACCTAGAAACAATTGTGATGATGAGTTGGTAGTTGGTTGATAAGGGGGCATGACCTTATTGATGAGGAGGCATGACTTTTTATGATACTTTGCACCTTTTGGGGAGAGACATGAATTTTGGGGCCTTTGTACCCCATTATAGGATGACATCACCTTTTTGGAGACTTCTATGTAGATTTTAGCCTTGTACAGTCAATTACTGCAAAAATATTATTAATAAAAACATAAAAGATACAATGGCACACTCACATATTACACAAATATTTTTACCCTAAAAACCCAAACCGAGAAAACCAATTAGTTTAGATATGAACCTCTAATCTTCGTTTATTCATCATCCTTCTTCATTTTTAATAATATATATATATATATATATATATATATATATATATATATATATACATATATATATATATAGGATCATGTGGCATCCAAAATCCCTAATCCATTGACCCAGAGTAGTCAAAAACCCTAATTCCTTAACTAAAATTAGAAAACCATTGGTGAAAAATGGATACAAAAAACCACCAAGAAAAAAAAATTGGGGGCTCCTCCCTTGAACCCCCTTAAAATGGGTCCCCAAGCCCCCCCCCTTTCTCCCATATCAATGTACAATACATGGGATCAATTTTGCAAATAATATAACACATACCCAAATTCTACACTCATACGTGTGGTTTTTGGGAGGACGTTTGTATTTTGTAGCATTGCATTTTTGTCTTAGAGGCATTTTTTGGGGTCAGCCTAGAATTATACACCTTGTATCATGGATTTTGTATATTTTAAGGGCTTCTTAGAGAGGTGGAACACTTGGTTTCCTCATATATAGAGAGGGAATACTACCTCATTGTAAATCATAACAACTTGTGGAGGATTACTACTACTCTTCTTTTTTTTACTTCTCTTTCACTATGGATGAACTATGAGCCTTCTTGGAGGGATGATATTTGGATTCTTTCTCAAGTTTTATGGATGATTTTCATGGTTACGGTTTCATGGATAAGATTTGATTTACCAATTAAGTGATCTTCCTAAACCTTTGTTGGTTTATTTCTCGGATGTATTAAGTGTTAATGTTTTTTTTTTTGTTAAATAAAAGTGGATCCTTATATTATTGCCAACTATAAGCTTACAAAAAACCTACAGCCTATCTGTGAATACATAATTGTCTGCAACTAGTTGCAAAAGGTAGAGTTGTTGGTTACAAACTTACATTTCTCTTCATGAATTTTTGGAAGTCCAAATCCTCAAAACCTTTAGATCATATCAACAGTCCCTAAAGGCTCGCAGCCAACGACTGAGATATTCTTCATGACTTCGCTCTTATATTTTGAAACCCAAACCCTTGAACTTGCATTAGATCGAGGGTCCATGACCTTCCGTGATATGATGACTATGGTCAAATCGCGAGTTCGCATTTCGCGATCTTTCGTTTCTCCTAATTTTGGGTCTTCGCGTTTTGGGACAACGAAGGAATGAGTGTTCCCCTTCTTTCGATACCTAAACTTGCAAGTTCTTCGGGACCAGATCAATGGTTCAGATCTCCTCGTGCTCCAATGGTCCATATTCTTTCTCGTGTTTAGCGACTTTGGAGAGAAGATTCCTCCATGCTTTAGACTCTCGATTGTCGAGTTCCTGAAATCTTCTCGCGTCAGATCAATGGGACTTGATTGACAGTCCGGATCTCCTTGTGCTCCAATGGTCCAGATCCTCTCTTTCATTTCATGACTTTGCGACTTTGGAGAGCAGTTCCCTCCATGCTTCAGACTCCCGATTTCCAAGTTCCTGAAATATTCTCGCATCATATCAATGGGGCAAGATCAACAGTCCAGATCTCCTTGTGCTCTAACGGTCCAGATTCTCTCTCATGTTTCACATCTTCGCGGATTTGTAAAACACCTCCCTCTGTGCTTTAGAATCCCAATTGTCAATTTTTCAAAATCAAATGTCAGTTTTTGATCTTCTACCTTAATGCTTACGGTCGCCCTCTCTCTTTAGATTCTGATCATTTCTGACTTGGAAGATTTTCTAAGTAATCAAATGTGACACCCCATCTGGGTTAGGGTTGTCCAGTTGGAAAAGCTCTTTTCATTGGAGCCAGAGGGGTGAGATTTAGGACTACTTAGAATCGTGGAGAATGATCTGATGCATGGAATCAACCCCTACATTGGCCAGTTTATCCGCAACTTTGTTTGCACTTTGTTGAATGTGTGAGGGGGTTAGAGTAAGAGAGGGTCTGAGAAGTGTTTGGAAGTTGTAAAGAGGGGCAAGGAGGCACCAACTAGGAGTGATTTTCCCTGGATCTCTTCCATTTAGGTTTTTTGTTGCCAAGTCTATTATGATTTTGGAGTCTCCTTCAATGATCAGACAGGTGAGGTTTTGATCTAGAGAAATTTGTACTCCTCTAATAAGACCCCGATTTTTTGCTGAATTCTTGGTGTCACATCCTAGATTTTCTGCAGTGAGGCTTTGAATTTGGCCCAGGCTGTTTCTTATGACCTCTCCATAGCCTAAGTGTAAGTGTTAATTGTTTTATCAAAGTGGTGATAGTGCATTTTACCTTCTAATTCTCTTAAATGAATTTTATCTTGAAACCCTAGGAAGGTTTTTAGTGGACTACTTGTTAGAAATAATTCTTACTTTAGATATGATTGCAGTTTGTTTAGAATTGCTTGTGGTTGTTGAGAGATTCTCTCAACCACTATATCAAAGTTTAGAATAAGTTGGATCTCACAAAAAGATTTTAAATGTATTTATATTTTGAAAATACGTAATGGAAAATAAGATTTTGTGTGCAATTGATTTCTCCATTTTAGTATCAGAGTTGAGTGCTCTGGATAACTCCCTCATGGGAGGCCCAGGTGTGTGTGAGATGTGTGAGAATATAGATTATTTTGTGTGTTTGTAAGTGTGTTGTTAGTGAGTTTCCATTGGAGAGAGAGTTGTATGAAACCACACTCCCACTTACTATAGAGTTTGCAATCACTTCAAACATGATTTTTTGATTATGTTTGATGATGGAAACTCTAAAGAAGTAGTTGTGTGGAGGAGTTCATGTGGATTAGATCCATCTAGATATGTGCAAGTCATTTAGGAACATACAAGTTGAAGTGGTGTCGATATCCATTCGTTTCTCATCCATTGAATTAGCCCCATATATTTGTAATAGCATTCACAATGAATGGAGATATTTAAAACTAAGGCATCCTCAATGATTTTATGGGAATATCCACTCGTTGATTATCTTCATCAAAGTTGTTCTGGGCAACATCTGATTCGATATGAAGGTAGATCTGTTGTTGTGTAGGATTCAAAAGAGCGTGTCAGTATCATAGGACACCTGACAATTGCAAGTGGAGGTGCCCCATCCTGTTCATTGGCTACCAAATGGAGAGATTTCATTTATTTTTGGTTGTAATAGTAGTTGAATCCATGAAGAGATCTGGTATTGTGTGTAGAAAATGTTGGGTATGTGTTATATTCTTTGCATGTGTGTGTGTGGGTGCATTAGATTTGACAACTGCGTCTGATGATCCCTCTAGTAGTGCTCTTTGTGTCATGTGTGTTAGGCGCTTCCTAGGGGGGATAGGTATGGCCCCCACTGGTTACGTGCAACGTTCGACACCTAGCAGGAGCTTGGGGTAGTGGCCTAAAAATTGTTTTTGGGCGTTTTTTGCTATTTTTAGCAGATTTTTCTATTTTTAGCGGTTTTCTAAATTAATACCTAATTAAGGGATGAGGGTTTTGGTATCTACGGAATACCTAAAAACATTGTATATATTGTATGGTGGATGGTGAAATTTGAGATAATGAATATAAGAAAGGTTTTCCCCAGTTGAGGGTTTCTGGTATAAATCTCTGTATACTATGTGTATGAGCCATTGATTAAATTATGTTTTTCTTAAGAATCTATATGCATTGTTTTACTTCATAGGTTTAAAACTTACATGTGGTATCAGAGCTCATTTTTTTCTTTAGAGGGATGCCTTTGTTGCTGAGGGTTTGGCTCAGTCTTGATACATCAAGTTTGTCTTGGGTTTGTGATAAACCTGGGTTTAGTGGGAGATTTTGCAATGGTTATTCAAGTGTAGAAAGAGGAATGGAGAGCTCTTCTATAATCGAGATAGAGAAGTTCAACAGTAAAAAATTTAAGCTATGGAAGTTGAAGATGGAGGACCTTCTTGTAGAAAAAGAACAATGGATCGTTGTGGATCCTGGTACATAGCCTACTGATACACAACCTACTGGCACATAGACGACTGGTACACAACCTACTAGTACACTACCTACTGGTATATCAAAGGAAGATTGGGAGAAGTTAGACAGAAGAGAAAGGAGTATTATTCAACTTTGCCTGGAAGATTCGGTGTTGTTGAATGTCTTGGGAGAATCTACATCCAAGGAAATATGGGATAAGTTAGGGAATTTTTATCAATCAAAGTCCCTGGTAAACAAGTTGTATCTTCAAAAGAAGATGTATCATCTTAGGATAGAACATGGATATTCTATGAAAGAACATCTAAATGTTTATAATACTCTGGTAAGTCAACTCGTATCTGTTAATATTACGATTTTAGAAGAATACAAGTATATTACTCTATTATGTAATTTTCCAGACTCTTGGGATAATCTGGTTGTAGCAATTGGTAGTACCACTCAATCTACATTGAAGTATGAGAATTTAGTTTCATCCTTGTTATCTGAAGATAAGAGGCGAAAAAGTGACGCAGCGCGCCAAGCAGGGCACGTCTGCAACTACCATGACCTTCTTTTCCCTTAGGCTCGAAGAGCTGAAACGCTCTCCAAATCCCCTATCGGGATTTTTCTCTACCCACAGAGCTATCCTTATGACTTCCCTGTGTTATATCGGGAAATCGGACCTCACGGGATCGCGAGTCCTGCACTCATGAAAAATGGGTATTACAAAACCCCAAAACCCGATGGGTCTCAATGCCAACACCTCCTTATTCCTGTCGGGGATTTCCCTATCGGGAAATCGACATATGTGATGTAGTGTTTCACTGCCTCCCCAAATCTCCGAACCCCGATTCGCGATGGCACTTCCACTATGGCGCTAGCCCCTCCAGCTTCTCCTTCCTTATGTGACCTGCCAACCCATGTGACCGCGTCCTTCCCACTTATCAGGATTTCGGAGTTCGTGAGTTTGCAATGCGAAGAACTCACACTCCTGGAATATTCGATCCTCAATCTCCGATCCCTGATCTCCGATGCCACCTGTCGTCACCTTAAGGCGAGGCTCAATCTTCTGACACCTATCCTCCACTCAACATGCCATCGTATGGCTATCATGTTTTGGAGTTTCGGAACTCCTCCTGCAGCGATTCTTTCAACAAAGAAAATCCCAAAATGACGAACCCCGATTCCTCGGGATCTCTCGCCATGTGTCCCTCTGATCAATGGTTCAAACCACGTCGGGAAATCGCCAATCGCGATTTCAATCTGCAAGCGTTTCTCCACTCCGAAAACCCCAATGCCTCCAAACACCGACTTGCCAAGATCTTCCGCCACGTGTCCTCGACGATGAACGGTCCAAAGCGCTCATCGGGAAATCGTGGATTGCGGTTTCTTGATGCGATATTTCTATGTCCTCGGAAACCTCGATACCCCGATGGACGAAACCCCGACACTCCTGATGTTTGACACATGTCCACTAGAGATCAACGGCTGAGATCCTTTCAGGAAATCGCAGGTCGTGATTTCGTTCTGCCCGAGTTTCAGGACCACGAAAACCTCGATATCCCGATGAGCCAAATTCCCGATGACTCCTCCTCCACTCGCTGGGGCTTAAACCCTGCACAACTCCACACGATCTGACAGCTGGCAGGATTTTGCTAGTTCCCTCGGTGAATCCTAATCGTCGATTTCTCCTCTCGAGGATCTTCTGAGAATGGCTAAGTGTTCCTTCTCAGCACTTGTTCTCTGACGTCTGCGCTTGCAGCTCCGGCTCGAACCTTCCTCGGCCCGAACTTTCTACGTTCCCTTTCAAAGATATCCCAAAGGTTCTATCCCTCTTGAGCTTATTCACTCTGACTCTCTCAGAGACTTTATGCACACTTCCCGTGCTCGATCGTCAACAACTCTCAAAGTGTTGAGTCTCTCAGACTCTGTGTACTTCTGACAACAGTAGTCTATGCCTTCCTTTGCTCAGACTAGCCACTGAGACTTCAATATCAGCCTGCGCTTCTCCTGCATGACTCTATCAGCCCAAACCAACTTCTGGGTGAATGAGAATAAGGGTTAACTTTCAAGCCTCATCAACGCACTCTATGCAGGAATCTCCTGGCTCAGACAAAGAAACAATTGAAAATTATTCTCTCCTCTCTCAGACTTCAGTTAAACCTCTGAAATCTCAAGCACAACATATTCAAAGCAAATTCATAACAGAAGCAAACATTCATGAGCACATAAACAACATACATAGAGAAACAACACCAGCCATGAAATTGAATCAAAGACTCTCTTCTATTAATTCAAAAACATATGTACATGGGTTTTCTTCACAAAGTCTCTGCTTGCTCTTTCTTCTTGCTCCTGAATAATCTGAATAATGTACAAAGGAGGGTGTCTATATCTGTTTTCCCTCTCGAACTCTAAACTGTCTAATCTAGACTTAAACATCTATCTACCTGCATTAACTAGATTAAATGCCTCCTATCTAATTCAGACAAGAGCGTAAGGCTCGAGGTCTATTGCACTACAACAGGCGCTCCTTCATAAATGTTTCATTGAAGGATATGGCACTTCATCTTAATTGAAAATTCAAAAAGAGTTGTCAAGCTTATATGTCAAGTGTTTAAAAACACATGCGCTGGCTCCACGCTTGCTGAGTTGGCGATGCTCCTGCATCATACTCCTCGGCTTGAAAACTTTCATGGGCTCCTGTCCATGAGCTCTTGCACGGTTTGTCCATTCTTTTGGATAACTACTTCTGTCTCCCAACTGGCATCTTCCACTGGGTGATTTTTCCACTTCACCAGATACTCAAAGTATTGCTTCCATCTGGTTCTTTTGCTGACCCTCTTGTCAAGTATACGCTCCATCTGTGGCCTTTCTGCCATCGACATCTGCTTCTGCCACTAGATCTCTGGCTGCTCATCATTTCCAGTTCCTGTTTCCTCAGCCTTATATGGATATAATTCCGAAACATTGAATGTCGGAGATATTCCGATGTCATCTGGCAATTCAATATCATAAGCATTTTCTCCCAATTTCTTCAGGATTCTGCATGGCCCAATTTTCTTCATTTTCAGTTTGTTGTATGTTCCCCTTGGGAACCTTTCTCTCCTCAGATGTGCCAGAACTAGATCACCAACTTTGAATTGAAGTTGTCTCCAATGCTGATCTACTCTGCGCTTGTATTCCTGGTTCGACTCCACCAATCGCTGCTTCACTCTGTTGTGAAGTTCTTCCATCGCTTCTACGAATTCTTCAGCGCTTGCACTCTTTGTGATTATCTGTTCTGAATCCCTGAGTTCAGATACTCCTCTCGGCTGCCTGCCATATACAATTTCCAATGGGCTTTTTCCTGTACTTCGATTCACTAAATCGTTGTACGCGAACTCTGCCTGTGGCAACACATTGTCCCAGTTGCTGTGGTGCTCTGTCACCAGGCTTCTGAGTAAATCTCCAAGACTTCTGTTGACCACCTCTGTCTGCCCATCTATCTGTGGATGATAGGCAGAACTAAACATCAAGTTAGTTCCCATCTTCTTCCAGAGTGTTCTCCAGAAATGTACAATGAATTTTGTATCCCTGTCTGATACAATGCTTCTGGGTAAACCATGAAGTCTAATGATCTCCTTAAAGAACAAATTCGCGATATGAGTCGCATCGCTGGTCTTATGGAATGGAATAAAATGTGCCATTTTTGAAAACCTTTAAACCACCACAAAGATCGAATCATGTCCTCTTTGCATTCTCGGTAATCCCAATATGAAATCCATGCTGATTTCATCCCACGGCTTCTCTGGTATGGGTAAGGATTGATAGAATCCCACATTCTGCTTTCTGCCCTTTGAATGTTAACAAATCCTGCACTTGTCAACAAACCTCTTGACATCTATTCGCATATTCGGCCAGAAATAGGCTTCACTCAGCTTTGCAAATGTCTTATCGTGGCCAAAATGTCCTGCTAGTCCGCAACTATGCTTTTCTTTTAGCAAATTCTCCCTCATGGAGCAATGTGGAATGCATAACTGATTGCCTTTGAATAACAGTCCATTTTGGATCAGGTAATCCATCCACGGGCTTCTGTCTCTGAGAACTGGATTCTCAGCTACCTCGTATGCCTCTGCAAAATCTGCATCACCTGCATACATGTCCTTTAGATTTTCAAAACCCAAGGTTTTGACTCGAAACTCCTGCAACAACAAACATTTCCTGCTCAAAGCATCAGCCACTTTGTTAGTAGTCCCTGAAATGTGTTTAATTATAAATGTAAAATTTTGCATATACTCTACCCATTTTGCATGTTTATGATTCAACTTTTCTTGTTGACTTACAAACTGTAGTGCATGATCATCACTATACAATACAAATTCTTTTGGCATCAAATAATGCCTCCACTTCTTCAACGCATGTATGATGGTATAAAATTCTTTATCATACGTTGAATACTTCACCTTTGCCTCATCCAGCTTCTCGCTGAAATATGTGATTGGTCTGTCGTCCTGGCTTAAGACCACTCCTATGGCAAAGCCACTCGCATCACACTTTACCTAGAAAACTTTCTGAAAATCTGGCAACACCAACACCGGTTGCTCTGTGATCTTCCGCTTCAACAGATTGAAGCTCTTCTCTGCCGCTTCAGTCCAATGAAAAGATTTATGTCTTTTCTCGACTGTGTCCATCATTGCTGCGCTAATTCCACTAAAATTCCTGATGAATTTCCTGTAGAAACTCGCCAATTCATGAAAAATTCTCACCTCGAAAACATTTCTCGGTGATGGTCAACTTTTAATTATCTCAACTTTACTTGGATCCATCTTCAATTCATTTGTCGATATGACAAACCCTAAGTAAATGAGTTCTCTCTTCATAAATGAATACTTCCTCACGTTGATTAACAACTTCTCTTGTTGTAGCTTCCTCATTACTGCAGCTAAATGCTTTAGATGCTCTTCCTTTGATTTGCTGAAAATCAAGATGTCATCCAAATAAACAATGACAAACTTACCAATAAACTCTTTCAACACTTCATTCATTATCCTCATGAATGTACTTGGTGCATTTGTCAAGCCAAACGGCATGACCAACCACTCATACAAACCTTCGTTAGTCTTGAAGGTTGTCTTCCATTCATCGTCTTCCCTCATGCGAATTTGATGGTATCCGCTCTTCAAATCAACCTTTGAAAAAAACTCTGCTCCACTCAAGCAGTCCATCAAGTCATCCATCCTCGGCAATGGAAACCTGTACCTGATGGTTATCTTATTGATGGCTCTGGAATCAGTGCACATTCTCCAACCTCCATCCTTCTTTGGACTCAGTACCATTGGAACGGCACATGGACTAAGACTTTCCCTGGCCAGTCCTTTATCTAGTAGCTCTTGTACCTGCCTTCTGACCTCTTCGTTCTCCTACAGCATCAACCTGTACGCTGCTTTGTTCGGCAAACTTTCTCCTAGTATGAGGTCTATATGATGGCTTATGCTCCTCATCGGAAGCAACGAATGACGTAATTCGTCCACCACTATATCATCGAACTCTTCTAGCAGTTCCTGAATTTCCTTTGGCAGATCATCCACCCTTGTGCTGGTCAAAAAAACTTTTGGTTTCCTGACCACAAGGAATTGTGGATCTTCCTTCTTCTTTACTTCTACCAGGAGTTCCTTCCCACTCATGAGAAGTATAGTATTCCTCGGTTCTGGTTTTACTTCTTTATCCTTAATTGGATTCAGCGTATGTGCTCTTCCATTCTTCTCCAAAGTGTACGTATTCATCTTCCCATCATGAATTATGTTTCTGTTATATTTCCATGGTCTGCCTAGCAATACATGACATACAACCATAGGAATAACATCGCATAAAATCCTATCATTGTATCTTCCTATCTTGATGTCAACTAAGCACTGTTTAGTGACATTTACCTGATGTCCCTTCTGCAGCCATGAAACTTTATATGGACTCGGGTGATCTGTTGTCTCCAACTCCAGTTTCTCCACCATCTCGTTCGAAATGAGATTGTTTGTGCTTCCGCTGTCCACAATGACCTGGCATTTCCTGTCTTTGGTCTTGCATGTGGTTCTAAAAATCCTGTTTCTTTGAACGACGTCCTCCACCTCCTTCTCGGGTGTTAAGAGAACTTTACACATCATTAATGACCTTCCGTCTTTTGCGTCTTCTTCCTCAGCATCTTGTCTCTGTGCTTTGGTGATGCAAGCTTCTCCTGTATCTGTCTTCCTATCTGGACATTCAACTGCCTTATGTCCATTTTTCCCACATGTGTAACATGTGATGACTCCTCCTCTGCCTCTTCCTCTACCTCTGGTACGTGGAAATGTGTTAGCATTAGCGTATCCTCTGTCTTGTTCTATATGCTGCCTTCGTTGTTCAGCGTGCTGACCTCACTGTGAACTTCCACCTCTTTATGTTCTCATCTGAGGCTTCTTCCAGTCGTCCTTAGATTTCTGGAATCTATCTTGAGCAACTGACTTACCTTTCGATTGGCTCCTACCTCGGCCTCGCTGTCCTGGCTTTCATCTTAGCTTTTCCTCAGCCTTCAATGCCATTTGATACGCATCCTCAACCATTCAGATGGTTTCCATACTCATCTCATCCTGGATATCGTATCTTAAGCCATTCATATACATGGAAACTTTTTCATCATCGCTCTCCCGATGACCCGCTCTGATATTGAGCTTGTAAAATTCCTCGGTGTACTCCTTCACCATCATCAACATCTGTATCAGGTTCTACGTCCTCCTGAACAGTGTGATCTGATAATCCCTTGGGATGAATTTTTCTTTCATCTTTGCAACCATCCGATCCCAACTTTTAATCTTTTGCTTACCTTTGCAGCGTCTATCTGCTTGAAGTTCATCCCAACATAATGCTGCGTGTCCCTTCAATTTGGTGACAGTGTGTCTGACCTTTTTATCCTCTTCGATATCCTCATAATCAAAGTAGGTGTCAAGAGCTCTAATCCAATCCAACAGCTTTTCTACATCCAGATTTCCTTCATAATTCGGAATGTCCATCTTTGTCTTTGAACTCATCTGGGCTATGGCTTTCATTAATCGCTCATTTTCTACATCTTCCGCTGGGATTTCTCCTGCTCCCTGTCCAGCTTCACCTTCATCCTCAGATTCACTGGTATCTTCTGCATCAGCTTTGCACTTTTTCTTTATTCCTATATCCACAATCATAGAGCGTAATTCCTGCAGTTGTCTTTCTACTTCCAGATTCTACCCTGGCCTACCTCTTTCTCTGGATGATTCCCCTTCCCCTGGACGATTCCCCTTCCCCCTCTGGATCAGGTGAATGTCTATCTCTTCTCTGTGGCAGCATGGTGAGTTCTCCTTTCTTCTCTGCTACAGAAAATAGAGGGATTTTCTCTCTTTGATACCACTTGACGCAGCACGCCAAGTAGGGCACGTCTGCAACTACCAGGACCTTATTTTCCCTTAGGCCCGAAGAGCTGAAACACTCTCCAAATCCCCTATCAGTATTTTTCTCTACCCACTGAGCTATCCTTATGACTTCCCTGTGTTATATCGAGAAATCGAACCTTGCAGGATCGCGAGTCCTGCACTCATGAAAAATGGGTATTACAAAACCCCGAAACCCGATGGGTCTCAATGCCAACGCCTCCTTGTTCCTGTCGGGGATTTCCCTATCGGGAAATTGGCATATGTGATGTAGTGTTTCACTGCCTCCCCAAATATCTGAACCCCGATTCACGATGGCGCTTCCACTATGGCGCTAGCCCCTCCGGCTTCTCCTTCCTCGTGTGACCTGCCAACCCATGTGACCGCGTCCTTCCCACTTATCGGGATTTCGGAGTTCATGAGTTTGCAATGCGAAGAAATCGTACTACTGGAATCTCCGATCCCTGATCTCCGATGCCACCTGTCGTCACCTTAAGGTGAGGCTCAATCTTCTGACACTTGTCCTCCACTCAACACGCCATCGTATGGCTATCGTGTTTTGGAGTTTCGGAACTCCTCCTACAACGATTCTTTCAACAACGAAAATCCTGAAATGCCGAACCCCGATTCCTTGGGATCTCTTGCCACGTTCTCCTCCGATCAATGGTTTAGACCACGTTGCTAAATTGCCAATCGCGATTTCAATCTGCAAGTGTTTCTCCACTCCAGAAACCCCAATGCCTCCAAACGTCGACTCGCCAAGATCTTCCGCCACGTGTCCTCGACGATGAACAGTCCAAAGCGCTCGTCGGGAAATCACGGATCGCGGTTTCTTGATGTGAGATTTCTATGTCCTCGAAAACCCTGATACCCCGATGGATGGAACCCTGACACTCTCGATGTTTGACACGTGTCCACTGGAGATCAACGGCTGAGATCCTTTCGATAAATCGTGGGTCGCGATTTTGTTCTGCCCGAGTTTCAGGACCACGGAAACCCCGATATCCCGATGAGCCAAATTCCCGATGACTCCTCCTCCGCTCGCTGGGGCTTAAACCCTGTGCAACTCCGCACGATCTGACGGCTGGCGGGATTTCGCTAGTTCCCTCGGTGAATACTAACCGTCGATTTCTCCTCTCGAGGATCTTCTGAGAACGGCTAAGTGTTCCTTCTCAGCACTTGGTCTCTGACGTCTGTGCTTGCAGCTCCGACTCGAACCTTCCTCGGCCCAAACTTTCTACGTTCCCTTTCAAAGATATCCCAAAGGTTCTATCCCTCTTGAGCTTATTCACTCTGACTCTCTCAGAGACTTTGCGCACACTTCCCATGCTCGACCTTCAACAACTCTCAAAGTATTGAGTCTCTCAGACTCTGTGTACTTCTGACAACAGTAGTCTATGCCTTCCTTTGCTCAAACTAGTCACTGAGACTTCAAGCTCAGCCTGCGCTTCTCTTGCACAACTCTATCATCCCAAACCAACTTCTGGGTGAATGAGAATAAGGGTTAACTGTCGAGCCTCATCAACGCACTCTATGTGGATGAATTCAACTGCACTCTATGCAGGAATATCCTGGCTCAGACAGAGAAACAATTGAAACTTATTCTCTCCTCTCTCAGACTTCAGTTAAACCTCTAAAATATCAAGCACAACATATTCAAAGCAAATGCATAACAGAAGCAAACATTCATGAGCACATAAACAACATACACAGAGAAACAACACCAGCCATGAAATTGAATCAAAGACTCTCTTCTATTAATTCAAAAACATTTGTACATGGGTGTTCTTCACAAAGTCTCTGCTTGCTCTTTCTTCTTACTCCTGAATAATCTGAATAATCTAAATAATGTACAAAGGAGGGTGTCTATATCCATTTTCCCTCTCGAACTCTAAACTGTCTAATCTAGACTTAAATATCTATCTACCTGCATTAACTAGATTAAATGCCTTCTATCTAATTCAGACAAGAGCGTAAGGCTCGAGGTCTGTTGCACTACAACAGGCACTCCTTCATAAATGTTTCATTGAAGGATATGGTGCTTCATCTTAATTGAAAATTCAAAAAGAGTTGTCAAGCTTATATGTCATGTGTTTAAAAACACATGCTCTGGCTCCACGCTTGCTGAGTTGGTGATGCTCCTGCATCAAAAAGCATGGATGGTCATAGCACAGATGCATTATTTGTAAGAGGTCATACCCAAGACAGGAATCTTGGTAAGTCTTCGGGGGGAAGATCTAAATCTATAGGTATATCTAAGTCTCCAAAAAAATCTTTGAGGAAATGTTGGAAGTGTGGTAAAACAAGGCATTATAAGAAATATTGCAAGTCTAAGAAGGTTGATAAACCAAAGGGATCTGATAGTACCTCTTCCATAGTGGCGAAAACCTCCACTGAATAAGGAGGTGATGTTTGCCTGGCATCTACAGGTACACATGCAAACCATGATGTATGGTTGATCGACTCAGGTGCATCATATCATATGACTCCTCAGAGGGAGTGGTTATGTGAATATGAAAAATATGATGGTGGTGATGTATTCCTAGGAGATGACTCAACAACCAGAATCATGGGATGTTAAAGGGTTAAGTTGTTGCTAAACGATGGAAGGATTATAACTCTCCCTGGGGTTCTGCACATTCCAAAACTAGCCAGGAGCCTAATATTTGTAAGCAATTTGAATGATGCAGGAGTGGATACTGCATTGGGAAAAGACACTTGCAAGATGGTATGAAGGGAAATGGTGTTGATGAGGGGAGTTCGGTGTGGAACTATGTACAAGTTTTTGGGACGCACTTATACTAATGGGTGTAACAATTCTATTGTCCTTGAGCAAAGAAATGAAGGAGAAAAGACCAATACTGTCCCTGAAAACAAGACCATGTTTTGGCATCAAAGACTGGGGCATATTGGAGAAAAGGGCCTTCAAACACTACACGGTAAAGGCATGGTTGAAGGTGTGTCTAATTTCACTCTAGATTTTAATTTCTATGAACATTGCATAGATGGTAAACAAAATCGAGTAATATTCCCATCTGGTGCTACAAGAGCAAAGGGGATCTTAGAGTTGATACACAATGATGTGTTTGGACCTGTTCTTGTTCCATCCCTAGGTAAATCTATGTATTATGTTTCATTCATAGATGATTTCTCAAGGAACAAATGGATTTATTTTCTTAGAAAGAAATCTGAGGTATTTGATAAATTTAAAGATTTTAAGGCCCTAGTAGAAAATCAGACAGAAAATAAAATAAAGGTATTGAGAAAAGATAATGGTGGTGAATTATGCGGAAATGAATTCGAATAATTTTGTAAGAAGTGTGGTATAGAAAGTCATAATACTACTCCATACACTCCTCAACATAATGGAGTTGCATAAAGGATGAACAGGACACTGATGGAAAAAGAAAGGAGCATGCTCAGCGGTGCCGAGTTAGGACAAGAATTATGGGCAGAGGTAGTGGGTACAACATGTTACCTGGTCAATCGATCACCTTCATTAGCATTGGATGATAAAACTCCACACGAGGTATGGATTGAAAATAAACTCTCTCTTCAACATATTAGAGTGTTTGGTTGTGATGCATATGTACATGTTCCAAAGGAAAATAGGAGTAAGATGGATAAAAAGGCTGAAAAGTGTATCTTTATTGGTTATAAAGATGGTGTGAAAGGGTATAAGCTTTGGAACCCATATACCAAGAATCCTGTTTACAGTCGAGATGTTTTTTTCAGGGAGGTAAAAGATTTTTCCAAACAGGAATTCCTACCAAGGCCAGAAGAACCTGAGAAAATAGAGCTTTAGTTGGATGATGAAAAATCTGAATCATCTGAAGAAGATGAAGTAGAAGAAGAAGAAGAACCGCATACCCTAGTATTGAGGAGATCAATGAGAGAAAGAAGGAAACCAAAAAGATATAGTCCACCTGATTTCGTTCCAATTTTTCTTTATCTGTTACTGATGATGATCCTAGAACTATTAGGGAAGCAGTGAATTTAGAGGATAGTAAACTATGGAAGAAGGCCATGGTTGAAGAAATGGATGCCTTGGATAAGAATGAGGCATGGGATATAGTTGAGTTGCCAGATGGAAGAAAATTTTTTGGTAGCAAATGGTTGTTTAAGAAGAAGTTTAATGCAAAAGGAAAAGTGGAGAAATACAAAGCTTGGTTAGTAGCAAAATGTTATTCCCAGGTAGAGGGAATTGACTTTGGTGAGATTTTTTCTCATGTTGCTAAGTTAACTTCTATTAGATTTATTTTATCTATTGTTGTTGATTTTTATCTTGAAGTGGAACAGATGGATGTGAAGACAACATTCCTACATGGGGATCTAGAAGAACAAAACTACATGAAGAAGCCAGAAGGATTTGTAGTGAAGGGAAAGAAAGAGTTGGTTTGTAAGATAAAGAAGTCACTATATGGTCTGAAGCAATAACCTAGGATGTGGTACCAAAAGTTTGACACATACATCCTTGGATTGGGATTTGTGAGAAGCAAGGCTGATCACTGTGTATATTCCAAGAAGGTTTGTAATCACTTCATTTATGTAGTGTTGTATGTTGATGACATGTTGTTGGTAGGAAATAACATGGATTTTATCAAGGAGGTGAAATCGTAGCTATCCTCCAAATTTGACATGAAGGATCTCAGTGTTGCTAACTTCATTTTGGGAATGGAAATTAAAAGAGATCGTGACAACAAGAAACTCTAGTTGAATCAGAGAAAATATGTTGAGACGATATTGTAGAGGTTTAATATGCATGGAAGTAAACTGGTCAAGGTTCCTATTCCTATAGGTGTAAATTTATCTACAGATCAATGTCCCAAGAAATAGGAAGAAGAAGAGGACATGTCCCATGTTCCATATGCCAGTGCAGTTTTCTGTTTGATGTATGAAATGGTCTGTACTAGACTGGACATTGACATGCAGTGGGAGTTTTGAGCAAGTATATTTCAAAACCAGGGAAGGATCATTGGACAATAGTAAAGAGGTTCTTTAGGTATTTTCATGGCACTACCAATTATGGATTGTGCTACCAAGGAAGACCAGGATTGGACATAGTGGTGGACATACATGGCTTTGTTGATGTAGACTAGGCTGGAGATCTGGATCGCAGAATATATGCAAGTGGGTATGTGTTTAACCTATTTGGAGGAGAAATCAGTTGGATGAGCAAAAGACAAGTTGTAGTGGCACTCTCAAATACAAAAGTTGAATACATGGCAACCACTCATGCGAGCAAGGAAGCAGTATGGTTACAAAGATTGTGTTCAAGTATTGGGTTAGTACAACAAGAATTGATATTAGATTGTGACAGTCAGAGTGAAATTCTCCTGGAAAAGAACCCAACTTATCATTCAAAGACAAAGCACATTGACATTCAGTATCACTTTGTGAGAGACATGGTTGAGGAAAATAAGGTGTTGTTGGAAAAGTTTGACACTTTGAAGAATGTTGCAGATTCATTGACAAAGTTTGTGAGCACAAAAAATTTCTCCTAGTGTAGAGTAACAATGGGAATTGATGCCCTATATTATTGACTATATAATCCTCTAGACCCCTAGATGCAAAGAAAACAACAAGTGGGAGAATGTTGGGTATGTGTTATATCCTTTGCATGTGTGTGTGTGGGCATGTCAGATTCAAAAACTGTGGCTGACGATCCCTCTAGTAGTTCTCTTTGTGTTGTGTGCGTCGGGAACTTCCTAGGGGGTAGGGGAGGCCAAGTATGCCCCCCCTGGTTACGTGCAGCGTTCGGGGCAGTGCCCCGAAATATTTGTTTTGGGCGGTTTTTTCTATTTTTAGCAGTTTTCTAAATTAATCCTGGATTAAGGGATTAGGGTTTTGGTTTATACGGAATACCTAAAAACATTGTATATATTGTATGGTGAATGGTGAAATTCTAGATAATGAATATAATAAATGTTTTCCCCAGGTGAGGGTTTCCGGTATAAATCTCTGTGTACTATGTGTATGAGCCATTGATTAAATTATGTTTTTCTTAATAATCTATATGCATTGCTTTACTTCACAAGTTTAAAACTTACAAAAGACTTGAAGGCAACGAGATCACCTAGCATGCATGGAGGAATCTTGTGGCTTGTGCTAGTGTGTGCAGAACGTGGAGGGAAATTATCAAGGAGATTGTGAAACCGTTGTTGTTGTCTGTAGTGCTCACATTTCCTATTTCCTATGCAATGTTTTATCAAGAAAGATAGGAGTGCATCTGCTTATTATTTTTATTTGGGTTTGCAAGTATATTTTATTTATTTTTATTTTGTTTTTAAAAGTAGATGATGCAGAACCATAAAGAACATGCCAACTATTGAACAAATTACATAATTCAAGTTAGTGGTTCTTGACCCGTTGTGCTCCAAGAGAGAACAAATCATTGATTTAGTTGTGTGTAGGTTTGTTATATGTTAATGTGACATGCCGTGCTCGAGGAGAATTAGTTATAGGTTGTTCTTAATAAGGTCAAGCTGATGTGACCCATCGTGCTCTAGGAGCGTCAGTACAGGTTATTATTGTAAGGTAAAATTGTATAGTTGACTGTTGAAGATATTCAGTAACCAGGACACTATCCTAGATAACTAATGAATAACATTGAGGGTCGTGTATTCGCAGATGGTAGCAGTTCCATATAATACTTTAGTATCAAGATTGTCCTTACAGAGGTCAAGAAGTGTCAATTCTGCAAAGTTCGTTAATGATTGTCAGAAGAAATTATATTTTAAATGAATGAAAATGGAATCTCTAATGTGTGGAGAATAAAAGAGTGGGAACCAAGAACTTTAGAGTGGATGTGAGTGCTAGTGAAGCCCATATCTGACAATTATGACAGAATTCAATATTCTTGTATATGTTTACAATATTGATATTTGTAAGTAAGCATTAAAGGGGTGTTAGAAATAATTTTTACTTTAGATACACTTGTGGTTTGTTTAGAATTGGTTGTGGTTGTGGTTGTTGAGAGATTCTCTCGACCAATGTATCTAAGTTTAGAATAAGTTGGATCTCACAACAAGATTGTAAATGTATTTATATTGTGAAAATACGTAATGGAAAATACGATTTTGTGTGCAATTGATTTCTCCATTTCTACCTTCCATTAATATCATTTGTTTAAATCTTGTTAAAGGACATAGGGTGATTTTCTAGGGTTTGTAATGGACTACCCTAGTTATTTTCCTATAAGATAGTTTCTTATTGTTTGTAGTGGACTACCATAGAGTTGTATCCAAGATCCATCTTCATATCATCTACTAAAGGATGCTAGGAGGCATAAGACAACTCCTTAGTGTTTGAAAGGAAAGTCCCTTATAGTTGTGGGCTAACTGAAATAGATTGATAATCGTAAAAGACAACAAAATTACAATAATATCATAAAACAAAGATTCTATAACTAATTTAATCAAAATAACTAACTTTCGTGGAAGAGAAAAAGGTAAAATTACTTTTAGTCCTATGTTCGGTGTAGATCTAGTTTTTGAAACCCTCTTTCTCTTTCCAATGGATTCTTTTGAAACGTGCAAAAATCACACATACAAGTCTATGAGAAATAGTTATACTAATAACTAACTTGTTAGTTCAATCAAATATGAAATAAATTCATTGCAATTAGTGTTATAAATAGAAGACATTGAACAAATATAAATTAAACATTAAGAACAAAATATGTCAAAGGAATGTGCATCTTATTAAAATCAACAATCTGAAGGCTAGTTAGTTACCTGCGTTTTCACATCACTACTCTATCGGAAGGACCCTTGGTCCCTCCACCCAAGATTCCGCAATAAGGTAGATCTCAACCTTTGATACACTGACAAACTCAAGGAGAATTCAAGGAGGCTCCTAGTTAGATAAAGTCGTGTTCAAGGATGAATGGAAACAAGGGTTTCTAGGTTGAGAACCAACAAAGCAAGGGAGATTTAGAGGATTATAGGCATAGCAAGCATCAACCAATATTTTTTTCTATGATATGCATTCATTCATTACCTTTATCCTTGGATTAATGCTCTATTTAATCCATCTCTTGTCAGTAAGATATGTTTGGGTACGGGTACAAGGAGTTAGGAAACTAACCAAACCTGTAAATCCACTTGCAATTATGAAAACAAATATTTTTTTGAGCATTTATTAACATGTACGCAACTTTATTTTGGGAAACCCACGTATACTTGTGTTGCATAACTGTCAAGGTGTGTACAAGTTCAAAAAAAGTGTTTTTAAGAATATCTCAAGGAGGTATGTGTTGTAATACTGAGAAGGGGGGGTGAATCACTATGACCACTTTTACCACTTTTAACCACAATATATAAACTTCAACTTAATCAACAGTATATCATCAGTATATCATCAATATATCATCAGTATATCATGAGCATATATCATTATCATATCATGAGAATATAAGCATAAGAAACATCACATCAAGTACACAATACACCATCATTTACATGGAAACCCAAACGAGAGAAAACCACAGAATTCTTTATTATATATCAAAGAATGCATTCATTGGAAGAACCAAATTTTGAATTCTCAAGTTGCAACTGGAAGGAGGCTACAACCCCCTATTTATAGGATCCAACCTAAAGGAAGTTATAACTCCCTGAATTCTCTGGCTCCAACCAGAAGGAGGCTACAACCCCATGATTCTCAATCTCCAACCTCAAGGAAGACCCAACTCCCTGATTCTATATCTCCAACCCCCTTTCCTTTCCCTATCCTACCTCCCTGAAATATAAGTGTAGACCAATTTTCATTACCATTGTCACATCAACCTGTAACCTGTCAACCTGTCACTGTCACTGTCAACATGTCATTTTCAACCTACCACTACCAACATGTCATTGTATCCAACCTATCACTATCACCGATACTCAATCAGATCATATGACATGGTTCATATACCAATGACACTCAACTAGTTGTCCAAAATCACCAACACATGTCTCTAACAAGCATGTACCAAGATCACCAACACACCATCATAATATATGTGTCTCAACCATGTACCAAAGCATGTACCAAACCATCAACCTATACCATACCAAACATCAATCGTGTACTACAACATGTACCACAACAAGTGCATCAACCTTGCACCAACACCTATACCAAATTGTGCATCATCCATGCACCACAACCTATATCATATGCCTCAACCATCAACCATGTACATCAACACCATACCAGGTACCAATCCTGTACCATATCATGTATCAACCATGTACATCAACACATGTACCATACCATGTACCAACAATGTATCTCAACCATATACCATATCACTCAATCATGCCATACACCAAGTACCATAGGATATATCAAGAAAGTACTATCAATGGTGTACTTCAACCAAGTACCAAAATAAACAAGAGATGTATCTCATACATATTCTATCATATACCAAGTGTAATCCTCAACAATGTATCAATATCAATGACAACCATACACTATGTGCCAATGTTTCAAGAGTATACCAAGAATAAACCTCAAGCATATACCATAACATCATCAACATGTAACCCTAAAAACATGCATATAAAAATACCTATAACTTTGTAACATACACGGTGTATGTTATCATAGACCTATAGACCTTCCTCAACTTCGGCAACAAGATAATAGCATCTTCATCAAACTTTACCTTAGTCTCAAGGGACTAGTTTTTGGATTAGTCACAAACCCTAAATTTCAACAAGCATAACTTCGTCAATGTATTTAATAAAGGTATAAAACTTGTACCCAATATTATTCAATATCTTCTCTACAATTCCTCCAATTTTCACTGCTTGGAACATCCCATAAAAGGTGTTTTGGAAAAAATTCCAAACCATGCTTAATTTTGTCTTATTCTAGAGAGTGAATTTGTAGATTATTCCATGCACGAAATATTGGATTTCTGGATCTAAAAATAATACAAAAAATAATATGAAATTTAATATATCCAATTCATTTTGTCTCATGGAATTTGGATACTCTATGAAGAATTTATGATTGTTTTACCTAGAACACTTGTTTGAGACTAGTTTCAAGACTAGCCAAAAACCCTATTTTCCACAGAGTGTATCTCTGAAAATGAAATGACCTGGAAGCTAAAATTTATACCACAAGTACCTTGATATGTCTTCTCAATATCATCCAATGTTTTATATCTAACTCATTATATAAACAAATTTATAGAGAAAATGGTAATATGACCTGTAAATAACATACCTTAGAACACATCCTCACAAGACTTCATCCTCCCTTGGAATTTCTCCCTTCTTCAGTTCATCTTCCCTCTTAAATTCACCTTATATCTCCTTGGTTACCTTATATAGGAATAACTTACTCACATAGAATATATTCAATATAATTTGTGTGTACAAATGAGAGGCTCTTGATGTGTATTTACACATTTCAAGTGACTCGTTTACTTAACTTTAGGGTCGACTTGTAACTTCTTGTTTACAACTGTTTTACTACATTTTTTCAAAAATTTCTAAACTAATCATGTAATATGATGAAAGGAATATGAAAGTAGAGAAAAATGAAACATGAAATGCAGCTAAACTACCATGAGCAATCAAGATGAAAATGAAAGAAATAAAGATGGCCTACCTACTTACCTGGGTCCCTAAAGATCAGGTCCTGAAAATTTCAGGTGAATTCATATAACCAGTGTAACCACCTGCTCAACATTTCATCAAGATCTTCCCCTGTTCTTAATCATGTAGTATAAAAAATATAATTCAAGCATAAAATAGTCATAAGACTAAGTAAGCATGTAATTAATCATAGAAAGCAACTCATGGATATGGGTGGGATAGAAAAAATCCTACTAGAGAGAATGGCCACAAGCTTGATCAATCCATCTATGAATCTAACTACCATGTATAGATGACGAATCATATTCACCATTACTTAGAATATCATTGCTCCATGAAGGTTGATAAAATATAAGAGATCCCAAGAAAACCTTATGATTCCCCAAATAAGCGGAAATGAGATCAAGGACAACCGCAAGTCCTAAGAAGGACTCTTTTCCCACACCCAAAATATGTTGCTTCTTCATCTGCAAATATTTCTGAAGGGTTTCAAGTTGAAAACACTATTTATCTATAGTGTGAGTATTTTATTTCTATGGAATGTCCATGTACTAGTATCCGTCTAAATCCGGGGGCAAAGGTGGATGAAATTTTTCAAAGAAAAAATATGTATCCCCAAAAGGATATGCATCACAACTCCCAAAGCATGAATGAATATCGCCCTGAGTATGTTGCGACAAGTCATCCTCAAATGGATGGAACAAATGTGTAACCATATCATTATCAGGCTTCCAAACATCTGAATCATATATGCATGAAGACCGGTCCTCTAAAGATGACAATTCAAACACCTTTGCTTGAGAGATACCTTCAACATCATAAATAGGATCTCCATAAAAAATAATGCAACCCACACCCCATCTACATCTCCCAACATGTATGAAACCATCAATATGTTGATCAACCATGTCATAAGGGTCACTTATGTTGATCATTTCTTCATCTTCATGTGCAGGAGGTAGGACAACTTTACCTTCATCAAGCAAGATAATGGACATCGATGTCTCATTTGGGTCTTCATTATGGAGATCTTCTTGACAACTTTCTTCGTAGATTTGTTCTTCCAACACGTCTTTTGTAGTGGGAGGATGATACTCTTCTTCAGTTTTTCATTCCTCACTTATTATTTTGTCATCCACTATTATGAGGAAAATCTCTCTATGGCATGGGGTAAACCACAACAGACGGAATGACACATAGAAATCAATTCTAATCCCAATTATGCTATATAAAAATAAATTTAAACAAGACAAGGCTACGATCCTACCTTGTTTGTATGTTCGATGAAGACCATTGTTGAGAACGCAAACCAAATATTTATACCTACAACTTGTCCTCAACAACCAAGATACGCAAGCATGTAGTGATAATGTATATTGTTAGCATATAGATTAGCATAATCCATTAACATACATGAAAAATGTTGAAATATTGTAACTTCGAAGAATATTCTTATTACATTTGAGTTATTATGTTATATATCAAATCCCCTTTTATGGATTGATAAAACCATATTTATATGGTGGTATTTGTAAATTTGTCCCCTAGGGTTTATAAAGTGGTTTTAACCACTCTTGGAAGAAGTCATCCCTACTTAGTGAAGAGACATAACCCTAGCACCTCCTCAATAGTTATTTAAAAGTTAGGATGGTGCCTCACTTGTTCATTCACTCCCTCACTCATCTAGTGTGCATCTTTTGAAGGAAGTTGCAGTTGTGAGAGGAAGGAGATGAGAGGCACATGCTTAGTCATAGTTTGTTCTTGGATTTTTTTGTTTTAGTCTTGGCATTTTATTGGCAATCTATTATTGAGGAAGATTTTGTTGGGTTTTCTCCCCCATGAGGGTTTCTCAGGATAAAATGTTGTGTACCTTGTGATTGTGTTTCTTTCAGTGATTCTATTTATGTTATTGTTTTGGAAATGCATTGAATGCTATAGTAAATTGAAAATAACCTAATAACAACATTAATAATAACATGGTATTAGATCTTGATTAAATAGAGCACCTTTCACTGGGTATCTAAAAATGTCATTATTGTCATACAAGGAAATTAGGACTTTTTACTGAAGAGAATTTTTTTACCAAAAACTATCTAGGGAAGTGCATCATACCCTAATGCATATTTTTGCAGCTTGAGCACACCTTTTTCAGTGGCCAGGTTATCCGAAAAGTCAAACCCTATTTTTGACTAGACCAAAAAAATAGGAAACCATAACTAGTATAAGAAGTATCAGTCCAAAAATGCGCAGGTCAAGTTTCAAGGGGTAAAACTTGGAATTTTCTAAAACAGTCAGCTCCATCCAACTCACCTCATCCCATCACATCTCCTGGTAGGTATAGATTCATTTTCTGAGCACTTTCATTTTCTGGTCATTTTCCTAGCTCCAGGACAAGATGTCTACAAGCACCAATATTGTTGAAAAGTTAGAAGGTGTGGAAAATTTCCATGGATGGAAGTATAGAATTGGACTCATTCTTGAAGAGAATGACCTTGCAAAATTCAAAAAAGAAAATGTATTGGAACCTGAAGAAGAAGCAGCCAAACAGAAGTACAAGAAGGATACGATTAGGGCCAAAAGAATAATTGTAGATTTCATTAAATACCACTTGATCCTTCAAGTTTATTCTAAGAATACTCCATAATAAATTATTGATTCCCTAACCAGAATGTATGAAGGAAAGAACATCAATTGGAAGATGAATCTGAGAACCCAACTCAAGAATACAAAGATGCATAAAGGAGAAACAGTTCAAGACTATTTCTCTAGGGTTTCTCAATTCAAGAAATAGTTAGAATCAATTAGATACAACTTAGATTAATATTAACTCTTAATGAAAACTCTTAATGGTCTCACAAGACCTTGGGATTCCTTCATCCAAACTATCTGTGCAAGAAAAGAGAAACTCCAACTTGACAGTCTTTGGGAAGAATATGTTCAAGAAGAAGCAAGAGTGGCAAACCAAGAATCCATACTGCTAAAGGATGAAGATCAAGCCCTAGATGCTCATGCTAAAGGAGAAATAAAAGGTCGTGTTTCCAAAAGGAGACCCACCTTCATAAAGAATCTCACTCTCCAAAGATATTCCAGAAATATCATAAGGGTCAAAGAATGGTAAAAGATTTCTCCTCTTATCAATGTTATCATTCTGATAAGATGGGACACATTGCTAAGAATTGTCCTACCAAAAAGGAAAAATTTAGGAAGAGAAATAACAAAAGACATCATACCCATGCACTTGAAGATGATGAGCCACCCAAGAAATTAACTAAAGAAGAAATTGAAGATTATGTTTTATGATACCTGGAGAAGATACTTGGATCTTAAGCACACGACATGAACTTTGATGAGAATGAAGGATGTATCCTATGTACCAGAAGAACGAGGTTTGTACTTGTCTACTCATATGTATGTGGTCCAATGCCATCAACCTCTCTAAGCAGGTATGTATACTATGTATCAGTTATTGATGATTACTCCTGTAAGACTTGGGTTTGTTTCTTGAAATCAAAAGATGAATTACTTGGAAAGTTCAAGGATTTCAAAGCTTTGGTAGAAAACCTCTCCGAAGGAAAATTCAAGATACTCAAGTTAGATAATGGAGGAGAGTACACCTCAAATTAATTTGGAAGATTTTTCAAAGATATTGATATTAAGAGGGAGCTCATTGTTGATGATTACAGCTACGTGAGACAACCTCTAGGACACAAACTGAGTGAGTCGACCTAAAAGAGAGCCCATGAGTTGGGTGTGCCCATGAGATGGGTGTGTGGTTCCTATCTAAGACAGAGATGGACCGATGTTCCCCTTTGTGAGGTGTTGAAGCCCATGAGTTGGGTTTGTGGTTCCTCTCTGAGACGAATATGGAATGTTGTGTGCCCCTGTGTAGGGAATCCCATGAGTTGGGTGTGTGGTTCCTCTCTGATACGAAGATGGAATTTTGTGTGCCCTTGTGTGGGGAAGCCCATGAGTTGGGTGTATATTTTTGAGAAAGAGATGAAATGATGTATTGACCTCCTCTGTTTAGATATTTGATATGATGTGATACTCCAAATGATTCTCATGTGAGACACAGTGAAAAAGAGATATGTTGAGTTGGACATGCCTGTGGTTGAGAACAGGTGAATGTGATCCTAATGGTTGAGCACTAGTGATTGTGGTTCTCCTATGAGACGCAATGAGATAGAGATGTGGACATCCCTATGGCTAAGCACATATGGATGTGCCCCTAGTGGATGAGCACTAGTGGGTGTATGAGATCCCTTGTTATATTGTACAAGAGTCAGACTTACCTGTAACCCTATTTGTGATGTAAAGGGTATATATCGGCCCCACCATAAAGTGAAAGATAATTAATGTAAAAGATAATTAATATGGTAATTATTAATTATATTTTGAGTTATTAAGGTTGTCCCTATTGTTCCAATAGACACCACTATTGATAGGTTCAACATGTATTCATTCATCCCATGTTTTGCTTCTAATATTGGTACGATCATTGATTGGTCCTTCTAGATATTGTTGATGATTACAACTATGTGAGACATCCTCCAGAACACAAACCTGAGAGAGAACCCCTAAGATGGGTGTGTGTTTCCTATCTGAGATAGAGCTGGAACGTAGAGATGGCCTCCTCCTTATAGAGAGTTGAGAATAAATCCAGATTATTATCCTGTGTAATGCAGTGAGAAAGGAGATATGTTGAGTTGTATGTGCATGTGGCTGAGCACAAGGTGAACGTGTGAATTCCCATGAGTTGGGTGCATTGTTATGAGACAGATATGAAGACAATGTATTAGTCTCCTCTGAGAAGAGATTTGATATGATGAACTCCAGATGACTCTCCTTTGTAATCCAGTGGGAAAGAAGATATGTTCGAGTTGGAATTGCATGTGGATGAGCACAGGTGAACATGATCCTAGTGGCTGAGCACTAGTGAGTGTGGTTCTCCTGTGAGACGCAGTGAGATAGAGATATGGAAATCCCTATGGATGTGCCCCTAGTGGTTGAGAACTAGTGGGTGTATGAGATCCCTTTCTATATTGTTCAAGAGTCAGACTTACCTGTAACCCTAATTGTAATGTAAAGGGTATAGGTCGGTCCCACCTTAATGTAATTGATAATTAATGTAAAAGATAATTAATCTAGTTATTATTAATTATATTGTGAGTTAGAGAGGTTGGCCCTATTGTGCCAATAGAAACTTTTGTTGACAGGTCAAGTCTAATATAAGTAAAGGTAATTTCCCCATTGAGGAATCATATCACAAGTGTGAGTTTGGAAATTTCAGCAAGTACTTACTTCTTGGGAAAAGTGTGCACCTCTCTTGGGCACTAGTCTTCTAGGGTTTGTGAGAACCCTTTTGTGTGCTAGGTTTTATGGTGGTGGAGGTATTTCTCTTGAATAATATAGCAAATGATTGTTTGGGTTTTATTCCCTTGTTGAGAAGGGTTTCCTAGGATACTTCTTGTGTACTTGTGCATGATGTTTCTTCTTGTGATCTTAGTTGCTGCAACAAATTGTTTATGGTTTAAGTAAAATGCTAAAATTGAAATGAAATTCATGCTTAAGCCTAGCTTATTGAAAAATCAAAAATCACTACTCCCTATAATCCTCAAAAAAATGATGTAGTAGAAACAAAGAATAGAACAAGTATGGAAGCAATAAAGATGATGATTCACGATCAAGATCTTCCAATGCACTTATGGGATGAAGCAACAAGAACAATAGTTTATGTCCAAAACAGATTATCCCATAGTGCACTTGGATTCAAAACCCCCAAAGAAATGTTCACCAAAAAGAATACAGAAGTAAGCGAGCTCAAAATATTTGGTTGTCCAGTATTTGTACAAATTCCAAAAGAAAAGATAACTAAGTTGGATCCCTTAGGAAAGAAGGGAATATTTGTTGGATACTGTGAGATCTCTAAGTCCTTCAGAATTTACACACCAGGTTACCATCATATTGAGATCAACAGAGATGTAACCTTTGATGAAGATGCAACACTCAAGAGATCAAGGAAATTCCATCTTGAATAATTATATGAAGAAGAACCTATAGCTCCCAGAGTTACAGAACCCATGAATGAAGTTACAGTTACCCCTAATGATAAGATTCCAGAATATCATGATATGATAGAATATCAAGAACCTCCCCGTATGACGATCTCTCATAAGAGAAATCCAGCTTGGGTGAGAGAGATTATTCAATATGGAGAGAATTATGGTGCCCTAGAAGAAATCATGAGACAAAGAAAGAAACCTAAGCCATTATCTAGCTATATGGCCTTGATGTGTGATCTCATAGAAAAGGAACCTACTTTCTTTGAAGAAGTCATTCAGAAGAAAGAATGGGTGGATGCCATGAAAGAAGAATATCAGTCCATTATAAAGAATGATGTATCGGAAGTAGTTCCTAGACCAAAGAACAAAGATGTGGTATCTTCTAAGTGGATATACATGATAAAAAATGCAACAGACTAAAGTATTGAAAAACATAAAGAAAGATTTGTGGCTCGTGGTTTTTCTCAAAAGGAAGGTATTGATTATGAAGGTACATTTACTCATGTACCCATATAAACTTCTATAATAACCATCATAGCTATTGCAACCAATATGAAGTGGAAGTTACACCATATGGATGGGAAAACAACCTTCTTAAATGGTGTTATTGAAGAATAAGTGTATATAGAACAACCACGAGGGTTTGAAGTTGAATATAGAAAGACTTATGTCTACAGGTTGAAGAAATATGTGTACGGGTTTAAGCAAGCTCCTAGAGTTTGGTATGGAAGAATTGATAGTTTCCTGACAAGCTTAGGCTTTACCAAGAGTAAAGTTGATTCTAACCTTTACTTCAAGATTGAGAATGATGGACCAGTTATATTGTTGTTATGTGTGGATGACTTATTCTTGACAGATGAAGAAAATCTCATCATATATTGTAAGAAGAATCTTGCTGCTAAATTTGAAATGAAGAACCTAGACCCGATGCACTATTTCTTAGGTCTTGAAGTATGGCAGATCCCGATAGAGATTTTCCTTAATCAAGGAAAGTATGCTGGAAATTCTAAAGAGATTTGACATAATGGACTATAAAACCATGTCCACTCCTATAGAGATGAATCTGAAGTTATTGATTGATACTTCGTTAGAAATAGTTGATGTTACTCTATACAGACAGATGATTGGTTCGTTGATATATCTGACGAATACCAGACTAGATATATTATTTGTTGTGAACACCTTGAGTTAGTATCTGGTGGAGAACGGTCTTGTTCACCTGGTAGTTGCAAAGCATGGGATGAGATACCTTAAGGACATAAAAAGAACATCAGGATGTTTCTTCAGTTTCGGTTCATCCATGACTTTGTGGCAAAGAAGGAAGCACTTTAGTATTTCTCTCATTACGACAAGAGTGGATCACATTGCAACATGTTCCTTCAATTGTGAATCCATATGGCTTCGGATGTTGTTGACAAGTCTGATCGATCTAGAGATGGAAGCTACCATGATTCTATGTGATAACCATAGTTGCATAAAGATGATAGAGAACCCAGTGTTCCATGATAAGATGAAGCACATAGATATCTGGTATCAATACATTCATGGCATGGTGAAAAAGGTAGTTGTAAAGATACAATATGTTGGCAAATTTAGTGGATAGAATGCAGTGATGGTTGTTGTCATTAATGGCAACAGTAGAGATAGCAGGATAAGAAGGATAAAACCCCGTGGGGATTTGGAAGTAAAAGCTCAGGAGGAACAGCCTTGAAGAAAATGCGCGCAGCAAGAGCTTACAGAGGAAAAAGGAAGAAGAGTCAGTGACCGTAGGATCTCATACAATTTTCCCGAAAGAACGAGGGCCGTCAGATATGTAAAATTTGCGAGAGAGATAACCCAAAGGAGCAAATCGGGGATCGGGACTTTGAAATGTTATGTTCGCTCAAAAATGAAAACCCCGAAATCGCGAGACGCGATTTCGCGATTTAATCGCAAACGTTAAATCAAGCAGGGATCTGGACCGTTCATCTGTATGGACACGTGGCAGCCAGGAGGCCTCATCGGCAATTCGAGGATCGGAATTTCATAATGCAAAGTTCACTCTACAACAAAATCCCCGATTTTGCGATATGCGAAATCCCGACGGAATCTGAACCGTCAGATCAACATCGACTCGACCCACGTCAACAGACCACGTCAGCTAAGCGACACGTGGCACAACCAGGTGATGAAAGGTATC
>JZKD02S2069455.1:192403-202785 GCA_000966675.3 Picea glauca | reverse complement strand
TCAGTTGTTTTAGTATTTCCAACACAATATGTTGGCACAGATGAGTAGGTTGCAGATGTATTAACAAAGCATCTATCTCATGTGAAGTTTGAGTACTTCCGAGACAAGATTGGTGTTGTCTAAAAGGACCTCCCTCGAAAGAGGGAGTGATGTTGATGATACTATAGTATCATGACCAACAACATTTAGCTTTGTTGGGATTTTATATCCTAGGGGATTGATCATCCCTGGGCAGATCCCGAAGGTCCTATAAGGACAGTCTTTCAGAGTACTTGTGCATGTATATTCCAACTATGGTCAGTAGTGGTAGCTTCGTTAGGATTTTATATCCTAGGGAATATTTTGATTCTTGGGCAGATCCCAAAGGTCTGGTAAGGATGGTCTATCAGAGTACCACATGGTAGTTTGTTAGGATTTTATATCCTATGGAATATTATGATTCCTAAGAAAATATTTAAGGTCTTGTAAGGACGGTCTGTCGGAGTACCACAAAAAAATTTGATTGCACCTACCTCATTATATTTCCATATGATGATGACATTGTTGCCTATGATGATTATGTTGTTGTCTCGGCCTCATGTTGATGATGTTATTGTCTCAGCCTCGTGATGATGATTTTGTTGTCTCAACCTTGTCTTGATGATGTTTTTGTTTCAACCTCATGTTGTTGATGATGTTGTACTAGCCTCATGTTGGTGATATTGTTGTTCTAGCTTCATGTTATTGATGTTGATGTTTCAGCTTCATTTTGATGATGATGATGACGATGCTACTCCAGATCCATGTTGTGGATGATGATATAGATGATGAGAAAAACTTTCGATGAATTGTAGATGTGTCAGTCAGTGTTCCAGATGTTGATGATGATGTTTCCCTCTCTCTCTCCTGATGATTTTGTATTGGGTTATGTCGGTAGAATACACTTCTTGTTAAGGGGGATTATTGAAGTATTGTAACTTCGGAGATTATTCTAATTACATTTGAGTTATTATATTATAGATCAAATCCCCTTTTATAGATTGATCATGTCAGGACTTGTATAAATACCAAATAACCTTTTGTGGATTGGTCAAACCATATTTATATGGTGGTATTTGTAAAGTCATCCCCTAGGGTTTATAAAGTAATTTTAACCATTCTTGGAAGAATTCATCCCTACTTAGTGAAGAGACATAACCCTAGTTCCTCCTCAACAGGTATTTATAAGTGAGGATGGTACCTCACTTGTTCATTCACTCACTCACTCATCTATAACTATAGTTGAAAGAGGAAGGAGAAGAGAGGCGCATGCTTAGTCCTAATTTATTCTTGGATTTTTTGGTCTTAGTCTTGGCATTGTAATGACAATCTATTATTGAGGAATTTTTTGTTGGGTTTTCTCCCCTATGAGGGTTTCCTAGGATAAAATGTTGTGTACCTTGTGTTTGTGTTTCTTTCAATGATCCTCTTTATGTTGTTGTTTTGGAAATGCATTGAATGCTCTAGTAAACTGAAAATAACCTAATAACAACATTAATCTTAACAAAAATACACCCATGGAATAATAATTCAAATATTTGCAAGATATCAATTGGATGAGAAAAGAGTATTTCTATTAAAATATCCAGCAGAAGTACATAGGTGACAAACTTCTGTAACAACACGTATAGAAACCGAGAAACTAAGTCCCTCCAGGTGGGTCTCCACCACCTCAATCCTTCACCAAAGGAAAGCTCATATAAAGGAGTCAATGAGGTTCTCCATCACAAATAAGGAAGATCTTGGGGGTTGAACAAGGAGTTCAAACTTTCAAGGATAAAGGGAAGCAAACTCAATACGAAGTGAAATTTATCCAGAGTGTCTTTTCTCTCCAAGTTGAATTGTTGAATCCCTCAAGGATTGGATATGGCTCAATTTATAGCCTTAAAATGGAACTGAAGGGCTGATTCATAGCATTTCCATTATATGGAAGGTCAAGGATCATGGATCTCATGACATAGCATGGAAACCCCACATTATTTTTTAATTTTGAGAACCAAACCTGATGTACGTGGGTTGTAGTGGAGAAACCTGCATATACGCTTGTTGTATAACTGATAGGGTGCGTATATGTGGAAAAATATTATTTTTTGGCTATGGAAGGTGCAAAAGGGGAATTCAAGTCTGCATAGGGACATGTAAAGGCCATCAAAGCAAGTTGCATGGGGTGAGGTAAAATTTGTTGTAACAGATTCCCCCTAATGTGTGAGGTCAGAGGAGTATCTGTGATGGGAGAAATACATTATAATTCCCAGAAGTGGAGTAATGGAGACTCAACTGGAAGTACTAGTTACTCATGAGAATATTACAATCCATAATGACTTTGTACACATGGCTGCCAATCTAAATTACATTGTAGATCCATGTGGAAATATATCAAATAGTTGTTCATGGCTATGAATAGGAAATACAAAGCGGATATATTCCATAGGTTGTCATAGTCACGAACAAGGAACAGTGGAATCTAGTGTCAAAATCAATATGAAGATATTTGTATACAATGGAGTACAATATAATCTCCCATGATCACTAAAGTCATATAGGTACTGGTCCAATGAAATACATCAACAGATTAGGAATGCTACTACTGTAAGTTGTAGGTATTCTACACTATCCACCGAAGGTGCAAGTCTACATCATGTGAATAAAGGATTTGAGGTCGAACACAATGAGAGTTTGTTTGATTATCGGTCATTAAGGTATACCATTAACAAATGCGATACAACCTACTGATAATAAAGTAGTTATCAAGGCACTTAGTACATCCTACAAGTGTGAATAAGGGTGTTGAGGTTGAACACTTGAAGTATCCATCGATCATGAGACATTGATATATTCCCAACTATCGATGGCAAGAGAACCTACCACTGATGACTACAAGCCTCTAGGTACTCATAGGAATCTAGGCATCATTTCCAGAATAGATGAGTTGAAGTCGATGGAAGGAGACCTGTTTAAAGTAGAAAATTAGGGAATCTCTCATCATTCAACATGAGGTACAAAGAAATATCTTGATTATTAGGAGGAGATCGAACGAATAGGAAGTTCAAAAAACAATGACCCTGTGCATCTCTCACATGCACCAGATGCAAGTAATGCATGAAAGAGACTCTCTGAATAGCATCCAATAATGAAAAATGTCGACAAAGGCAAGGAAACCACCAATAAGGCTAATGGAATTCAAGACACTACACGAATCCTAATGTGTGAATATATTTCTTGTTGTCGAACACAAGGGAAACCCCCCAGTCAGTGACCAATGAGGAGATGTCAAATGTTGGGTTCAAGGTTACCTACCCATAATGAAAGTAGGACCAAGGTGCATGGTAGGACTATAGCTTCATGTGACTCTGAGATACACTAAGGGTATAGCCGACATGAAAAGTTAAGAGTTATGAGAAATGGTCGACACATGATTATAGACTTCCTTTGAACAAGAGCATGAGACATATGGATAACTCAGGCAACATAGAATTAATGATAAAACTTTGTGATGTAGGAGGCATCAACAAACTCTCCATAAGGACTGGAAGAATAACCAGTCAGAGGAGTAAACTCTAAATAACGAACTCAAGTTCCTAAGGTCATGATAAACCCAAACTTTGGATGAAAGTGGACTCAAAAGTTTGTGCTTTGTTTAAAGGTGACACGACTGTTGTTGATATAAGATAATATTATTTTTCTGCCTGTCTTTTTTTTTCATAGAAAAAGAAATGTTATGATACAGGAGAGGAAATGAGTGTCGCAAGTAAGAAACTAGCTCCAAACAGTGGAACATACCTATTCTCAATGCAAGGAAGTGCATGCGGGGCATGGACACTCAGGGAGATGTTTCCTCTTAGGGTACATGGTGTCATGTTGCAAAGAAAATATAAAAGGATTTTCTTGGCTAGTGATGAAAATCGTTGAGGTAAGAGGCTTAACGAGAAAGAGAGAACCGACAATAATCTCAATATTGCAAGCAGGATGACGGAATGTGATTACAACTTAACTCCAAAAATGTCCTTTTTCGTAGATTTAGTCCCCTAGGCCTGAAAAAGTATAAAATAATACCCAAGAGAATCTTCTAGCCAATGGTGACTAGAGTATTATTTTTTCGTAAGTAATCTACTTGGTCTGGAAAAGGGTTAAAATTATACCAAATAGACGTCCATTCAAATCCATTTAATGAGTGTGAAAGAGACAAGTTCACTCGACAATATTTTCATTTTTTCGAGAGTCGGAAAAGAGCTTAACCAAGACTCGGGGGGAGTCCGATAGGTAATGGTCAAAATGATTGTGAGTAAGAATGTGGTATTAAAACACCAAGTCATATTGGGACTATAAGGAACTCTTGGTCCTATGGAATAAATTTTGCATGGGCACCAAATGGCACAAAGGTTCTAACTAGGGAACCCATGTTTGGTAAGTCTCTACCACTTAATAATGACACTTCTAGTAGCAATAAGAAGTTTTTGTGTCCCTAATAAATGGGTTCGTACCTAGGGTGTATGGATCATGGTCATAAATGATGCAAGAGTGAAAAATAGAGTGAAAACCTATTCTATATGTCAGTGAAATAATATACCTGCCAAAGGCATGAACGAGTGATATGATGCTTGAATTTGCAAAAGATCCTAGACAAAACCACCAAAAACCAAGTCTTTCCACTGCACTAGTATTCCATAAGGTCAAAAATTAGAACAAACTATAGGAAGTGGTAAACTATTTCTACTAATAGTAAAAATAGACCATTTTACCATACCATTTGAGTTTTTTCACCCACATAGTGCATTTTAGGCCATTTTTTCCACGATCTTCAAGTGTCGATTGCAATAGCTATGATCAAAGGAATCAGTAACCATCCAGACCAAGTAAGTGCCCATCCCCTCTACTTCAATTTCAATGGTTTAAATTTCAATTTTAGGCCCCATTTGTTTAGTGTTAGAGGGTGTAACATGGAAACTAGGGCGTACACGGGTGAGAGTTCACCGGGTCACGTATACGACCCCATATACATGGTAAAAATTAAACCTACCTATGTATATGAATCCCTATATGCGATTGTTACCAAGTTATCCCGTGTACAAGTCTGTGAACAAAATTTTTGAAAGGTTTTAACTCAAAAAATGGTTCTCCTTTGTAGGATGGTGATTAAATGGAGGGTGAGGGAGCATGAAGAGATAGATGCAGCACTGGGAAGAGATGAAAGGGCCCAACAAGATTTGAAAATATGCGACCTTTATAAATTTTGGGCTCTCAAGGGAATGAGGGCTAAGGTGATGTTACTCCAGTTGCCATTAAACAACTAGGATTTGGAGACAGAGTCCTTCAACCTCAATGGGAAACCATTGAGGATTGAAGTGGAAAATATGTATTTCATCACAAGATTGTCTCACCAAGACGAGGTAGTGAATCTCAAGGATCGAGGGGATGGGGGTGGTATGACTATGGAGGAGTGCATTGCTACCCATTATGTTGGAGGCACAGATAAATTATGTAGCCAACTCCCAATGAGGGTGATCAAGAACCTAATATTAAATATCATCATGCTTGTACTCACATGAATTTTGGGGTCGACCTCGTTGCACCAGGCATCAAGGCCACTCATGTTTTATGTGGTGGAGTGTTTAAGACCCACTCTTTAGGATTGGTTTACCTCACTGCTAGCTAACATGAAGAGCCAATTGACAGATTGCAAACAAGGAAAAATGATAAATTTCAGATTTGCATCCATTCTTTGTAGTTTTTTCTTTAAGAGGGTTCCATTCTTGAGCCCTAGAGTAGATATTGCTCCACATGGACATCGAAATCCATCCATATCATGGTGGAACAACGTGATGAGGCGGCTAGGAGGTGGTAGGGTGACAACTCCCTACAATGGTGATTTTTTTTTCTGGTGGCCCCAATAGGTCATAGCCATTGATGACTACCCTTATGGCAGGATCGAATACCAAACATGCCTTTGCCACCAAGTTTTGCCTATAGTTAAATTGGTAATAAATGTTTTTTATACATTTCTTTTTTTGTGTTTTTCAATAAAAATTAAAAAACACAAATATTTTTGTATGGTATCAAGTATCAACAATTGCTTTGTTATGCAGATGTAGGTCTGTGACAACCATAGGGATTCCCATGAAATCGGAGGAGGGGACGAGGAGATGAGAAAGAGGGGGGAGATGTAGAGAGAGTGATTCAGAATGTGCAAGGGAACATGTCTCAATTGACACACAAGATTCTTATGGTTCAAGTGGAGGATATTTCAGAGGCAATGCAGCGGCAGGTGGTGGGTGTACCCTGTGTGTGGGTGCAACTCTTCCGACGTCTCTCAAACATCGTAGTGTGATATCACGATACACATCCGCTACCAAATGTGTAGAGTCCATGGTCATATTATATATCGTCCATATATGTATTTTGAGGGTGTGAGCCCCATTTTGTACTATGACACCATATTTTTGAACTCGAAAGGATGAAATATAAAAGATTTTGGTCTTCAGCTTTACTTAGATATGTTACAATGTGTAAATGCATGAATTATTTTTATTTTCTTAGTTATGTAACAAATTCCAATCTAAAATATAATTAGCATATGCATCAGATACATGATCAGAACTTTTAGGTATGTGATTATAAGTAAGAAAATCAAAGTATCGTTCCAAAAGTTGTACCCATAGGAATTGTCGGAGTAGAGTAGGATCTCGCACATGGTAATTGTCGTTCAACTGACATATGAATAACTAGGATTCCAAGCGAACCTATAAAGACCGAAAACCATGTGAAATGATGTCGCATAATAGTTCTATAATGGTTCTATACTCAGCGACATTATTCGTTGATGGCTCCAGATGAACGTCACCCGAAGACACCAATTGGCCCTCGGGTGAGTAAATGAACCAAGCAGTGGAATCCATGTTCCACGTATGATGATTGGCACTGTCCAAGAATCCTAAGTAAATTGAAGACTCTATTGACATCTTCCAACCAAGGAAAAATTGATAAGCAAGCCAGTGACGTAAAGGAAAATATGTATATACACTAAGATACACTAGTATACCAAAGGTCATGCCCAAGCTTGAGGGATCAAGCGTAATAAATTTTAAGGTAAAGCCCATTTCTTGGCTCATCCAACATATTCCCTTCATAATATTCCAAATCATAGGCTCCTTTATCTAAGACACGTCGCACGATATAAGGATCATGCCACATGAGGTTGAACTTTCTTGGCCCCAGCGGTTCTTTGGCTTGGGCATAAAGGAGAACCAAGTCACCATCAATGTATTTTCAAGGAAAAAAACAATTATCATATTGAACCTTAACACATCATTTATTCTCTTCAATAGTCGTAGAGGCATATTGGCGTTTCTCATCAAGACACTCTAGGTGTATGAGACATTCTTCAATATCGGATGTGTCAGTTAGGAGCTCAATTTCCAACTTAAGGGAAGAGATTTCACATTTAATCAGTAGAATCGACTCCGAGCCATGTACTAACTAAAAAGGAGAGAAACCGGTGGAAGTCTTTACCGAGGTTCGGTATGCCAAAAGTGCATGGTAAAGCATCAGATGCCAGCAAGATTTACTCTGGCTGACATTTTTTTGCAAGATGGTCCTGAGAGATTTATTCATCGCCTCTACTTGTCCATTTTCCTGGGGATAATAAGGGAAAGAATGACCATGCTTAAACCCTAGTTTTGATGCTAACTCTTTCATCATTTCATTTTGAAATTGACTTCCATGATAAGTGACAATCTCTCTTGGGATTTTGAACCAAGATATAATCTAGTTGAATACGAATAATTTCATAGTCTTACCATCGGATTTAATGGTAGGCATGGACTTTTCCTATTTAGTGAAGTAATCCATAACCACGATAATATGTTGGTCTCCCCTAGTTGAAGCGGGATTAGAGTCCATAAAATATAACCCCCACTTGGTGAAGGGACCAACGGTGATGATTGGGTGAAGAGGGGTTGGGTGCGAGTGCATTTTCCGAGAGAACACCTAGAAAGGGTGAGACTTCTTGACTACTTCAACACAATATTTAAAAATTGACAGCCAAAAAGAACCGGCTCGCAATATTTTTTGGATTGTCACAAGCCTAGATAAATGACCACCACAATCCCCACTGAGATAATCATTGAGAATAGACGCAGCTTCTTCATGATTCAAGAAACGACGTAAACTATTTTCTACTCCTCGACGATACAAAGTGGCGTCGATGATAAGGTATTTTTTAGCCTGATGATGTATACGTTATCAATCATCTCTCGACAAATGTTGGGGTAGCTTCAAGGTTTGAAGATAAATTAGAATGTATCCATACCAGGGGTCTGAAGATGAGATAATGAAGATATGTTCTTCTGAGAATGAATCCTCATGAAAAATGTCCTCATCTAGTCGAGGGAAGTCTGATATCAACTCGGAAAAAACTAGTGAATTCTTAGACTTCGCCAAAGAAAAATCGAGATCAAATTCTTGCAAAATATACATCCACTTATTGTAGTTCCCCACTATGATACGCCTAGTGAGGATGTGTTGTAATGGATTTATATTTGCAACTATGTTAGTTTTTCAAAGTAATATATAATGTCATAATCTTTGAACCGCATGTATGGTGGTGAAGGCTAGTTTCTCTACATGAGATTATTTAAGTTCATGACCGACTAGGTTTCGACTGAGGTAGTAGATAATGTGCTCGTGGAGCTCATCATCCTCCTGAACCAGAACCATACCAATCATCCCTTTGGACATAGTGATATAAAGAAAATAGTCTCTATTGTAGTCTGGAGGCTTTAGCAGAGGTGTTGATACCAAATCTTTCTTAAGAGAATCGAAGGATTCCTAGGCTCGCTCATCCCATATAAATGGAGTATCCTTCTTCAAAAGATGTATGAAACACTTAGTTAAATTGTCATAGTTCACTATGAACCGACACAGAAAATTCTCCTTCCCCATGTAAACCTTTAAGTTGTCTAATGTTGCATGAAGGGGGCAATTGAAGTATTCCCTCAACCTTCATAGGATCTACCATGATCCCATTCTTAGACACTAAGAATCCTAAAAGACGGCTAGAACTAACGAAAAATATGCACTTGTGAGGTTTCAACTGAATGTGATAGTAACGACATCTATCAAATACTAATTGAAGGTGAGTGGAGTGATCTACTCTCTTGTCAGAGTGAGCATCAAGATCATCTAGGTAAGCTTCGACAATATGCTTGAAATCGTGAAAAGCAAAGGTCATGGCACGTTGGAAGGTAGCTCCAGCGTTTTTAAGGACAAAAGGAATTTTCCGGTATGAAAAAGTACCCCAAGGAAAAATAGACGTCTTCCTATGTTGATCTTTTGGTTTGATTTGAATTTGATTATACCCTAAAAATCTGTCCATAAAATAAAATACTTCGCTTCCTGCGCACTCCTCAAGAACTTGGTCAATGAAAGGAGCCAAGAAATTATGTTTAGGAAAATCCTTGTTCAGGTCTCAAAAATACATACATACATGGATGGTTCCTTGATTTTAATTTACAAGAAGAGAGTTGGACACCCATTCAGTCAATGGAACTAGGTAGATGAAACCAACATTAAGCAACTTCTCTACCTCTTACTTAATATAAGGGGCCTTCCTAGGATTAACATCTATAAGACATTGTTGAATAGGTTTAGCATCTTGATAGATTTTAATCTCATGTTAGGAAATGTTGGGTCGATCCCTAACATCTCTTCATACGAAAAAGTGAATACATCATGAAACTCTTTCAAGAGATTGGTGTAGATCTGAATTTCCTCAGGCAAACAATCTGCACCAATATATATGTTCTCAATTTTTCCAGGAATATGAGAGATGTCGATCATGACAGTAGGAGAAATATTCACCATTTTTCCTTCAACATAAATACCATGCCTATATAATGGAACCACAGCGTGACTGACCATCTCACTCAAGGTAGATCTAAAGTCATCCTGTCCAATCTTAACGAGCTCTGGGAGGAAATAGGAGTGATAATGCATATCGTCCCAAGGCTTATCAGAACCATACAAGGCCTCTAATATGGTTTCATTTGAAGGTAAAGTATCATCAAGGAAGTCATATGAAAAAGATTATTTAACAACCCATATGGGATCTAAAACAAAATCCACCTCGTCCATTCACGAGGAGGAAGGATACGGCTCAACAGTAGCATCAAGAATAGACTAATACACAACTTTTTTCATTGACAATGGCATCGCCATCCCAATGTATGATTGACCTTCATACAACATATTCGAGGAAGGTGTTGGATTACTGAGAGGGGGGGTGAATCAGTAATAGAGCAATTTAACCATATAATCCAAGTGTTATATCAATGAAGCATTATTATCCAATAACTGCAGAGTAAATAAGC
>JZKD02S2069455.1:159726-179045 GCA_000966675.3 Picea glauca | reverse complement strand
AATTCAATATTTAAAACTTAAGGAAAGCATCATGTTCTGGTGTGTTTTGTTCTAGATCTAGGTGGATCTAGGGAGATCAGTTAGTGTCTGCACCTACCGATTTATCCGATAACAACAACTGATAAATCATCACTATTTTCCCTTCATGAAGAAAACATAAAGTGCAGAAAATGGATGACGTGATGGTTGTCATGGAATAATTCCAATTACGCCCTAGTCAAGGGGTGCATCAACCACTTCGACATCAACCTCCACTATCTTCCCACCTAACTGGACCAGAAAAGCAGGAAGAATTATGTGGGGTTGAAACAAACGACCATAAAATGTTGTCAAAATAGTCATAGATTAGGATAGATTCAGAGAGTCAATGGATGTCCAATAGGTTAGGCACATCACACACATCACAACACCTTCATCAATTACAGTGCATTTTATGGTAATTTTTTTCTTCTTCACATGGATTTAAAAGGCCACGTGGTAAGGTAAGTGAGGCCTAACATCCATGACGTAAAACTTGATAACCTTCAAGACACATGGGTCTAGATATTATAATGCAGATAAAAAGGCATTCCTCTCTGAAGGATGCATCTGGAGAACCTCCAAAGTCGACATTGCACAAGGGGTTTGGTGTAGATATTCAACAATCGAATAGTTCTGGGCAGCTTTGGCTTTAGGATTGTGAGCAGAGTGCTTTAGTACTCCATAATAATATGAGGAGGAGGTTTTGACTTTTCGATCTACAAGGGTGTTTTTGGAGGAGGAGGATACTTTGGACCTACAACAGTATGTGAAGAAATGTAATCACAAGATCGAGTGGCTACATAAATCTGAGACTTCACCATATTGACACATAGATGGCCACCTTCATGTTCTGAGGGCTTTTGAATATCGTTCAATGCATTTTCGGTGTTGGGGGTCCCTGAGGCCATGTCTTGATTATGTAAAAATGGATTTGTCAGCCCAGCGGGTGGTTGTGATAAGAGCCTCGAGGATTCCTCGATTTTGGGGCATAGGTGGATAAGGTGATGATATTTGCAAATTTTACAAGGAAACTTCACCTTCCATTTTTCTTTCTTTCCCTCACCAGCATTATTATTCGATCTATCATTGTCATTGTGATCCTTGGATTTGTTATTATTTTTCCCACCCTTACAATTGTTACCTCATCCTTTCTTTTTATTCCCTATTGTTCATTAGTTCCCATTTGGGTTAGCTGAAAACTATACAGAATGCACATCCATCGAATGAGTGGGAGTGGAGGATGAAGGCAAAGTTTGTCCTACTACAGGATGGATTAGAGATAAATATTTCAATTGGTTCATCACGAAGTCTCTAGACTTAGCATTTACAGAGCCTATGATGCCATCGGCATGAAGCCCAGGATTTTGTCTAGGTTCATAGTTAGACCATGGTGCGTCAGTTTCATACAACATCCCATATTGAGCATATATGAGGTCCAATTGTTGGGATTTGAAAATAGCTTCTTCCTCAGGTGTTACTCTCGATATAGAGACATCCTTCAAAATATAAGGCAATAAGGACTTAAGGAATCACTCCAACAGAAACTCTGGAGGAATTTAGGCTTTGATCAACCTCTTTCATCTACGTCACTGTTGGATATGGTCTGATATATGTGTGGATTTATCTTGGTGAAAAGCTGAAAAAAGTTCTATGTCAGCATCGTAACGAACTGACAACTGGAAGTGGTTGAGAAAGACCAGTACCATCTGATTAAAGGTTTCATATGTTCCCCCTGGTGTCTCAATGTACCATGTCATGGTGACCCCTGTGAGGGTGTGTTGAAATAGCATCAAACAAATAAAATTTTCATTCAAGGAGTTAAAGGAGCACCAAAGATGAAAAGTAGTGACATGATCACCTAGATCCTAGCCAATCTTTCCTTAGAATTTTGGAATTTCCGAGGGAAGCTTGGTGGGGATGGGGGGCCATAATGGATCATGATGCAGAGGGTCATTCATTAATTTTGACAAATCTGAAAAATCAAGCGTGTCCGGAAAAGGGAGTCGGGGTTGTGGCGTCTCAGCCCATGCTCTCGGGAAAGATTGGGGATAAGGGATTGCAGGCCATCCATGGTTCTGGTATATTCCATGGCACTATCTGGTAAGATAATATTCTTCTCCAAACTGATTCTTAAAAGGTTTTATGGGCACCTCGTAGAAGAGGCATGATAAGGGTTACATACATTGCCCCCAACCAAAGGGGATCCGGGATGGGGTATCCCATAGTGTGAATTTGACTCCCTCTGGATGGAACTTTGGAGGACAAAGGGGGATTCGACATAATAAAATCATTTTTCAAAATTGGCATGGAGGAAGAGGGTATAAAGGATGAAATATAGGAAGTGACTTGTCTGCTTGGTTGATCACTTCATCCAGGAGAATTAAGACTAGGATTAGGCCCAGAAGAAAAAGGAGGCCAACCTCCAACTGTAGGATTCATTTGAGGAATATGACCTCCACTAAATGAGAGAGGAGTATAAGGAGGAGTCATGCCCCAAGGTCCAAAACTAGGATTTTCATTAGCTGCTCGAATGGAGAATGAGAGTTGTGATGCCATGTTGGGCATACAAAAATAAAATGGATTAGAGACCAAAGTTGTTGACTGAGAATTATGACCTGGTGTACCAAAAAGAGATATGAAAGGGTTTGTTCCTATGGGTCAAGTAGAACCCACAAGTTGGGTAGCACTAGAGGTGAGGATCTCCAGCACCCCCACCGTCGAGAATGACAGAGTCGAAGGTATCCCACTAATCAGAGAAGATATAGGAGTCGATGGAATCCCTGTGACATTTGGGTTTGAATCAGTTCTCATAATTGGATGATCACAATTCTCGGAGGTGGAGATATATGTACCATGTTTATTAACTTTACTCCTTTTAGAAGGAAAATTCAGTAAAGAATCAAGATGCAGTATTAAATTCAACAAACGGTGAGACCTGCAAAGATGTAGGTCTTGCTCCATGATGAATCAAGGCTCAATATTTAAAACAAAATCCTAGGGCCAACTAATAATCAGAGAGCACACCAAAATAAAGAAAAAACTCGAATGCACACAAACAGGATATCATGGATGAAAAGGGGCCTCCCTCACTAGAGTAGGTATTCCTCACCCAAGATGATTTGAACCCAGGGGGTGATTAGTTTCCAATAATCGTTTGATATTTTCACTCCTACAAAGGGTATTTTATAGATCATTTTAATTGAGTGGATTTTAATTAAAGGTATAGTTGAAGTCTTTATGGTCTTGAATCCAAATTGAATTAAATCCTCTTTTATCTTCCTTATGTGTTGTATCTCATGTTTGCCTTTAATAATCCATGTGTGGAAATTCATGAAAAGAAACATAAGAACATAATACACATAGAGATATGACACTTCCCTTGATAATGGATTTCACCCGATGTGGGGTATGTCTCCGGGTCTCGCTCCAAATCTTGACCGCTTTATTCTCCTCCCCGTCATGATGTCTCTCATTTACAAGTTGTAAGGCCAAAGTCCCTTTTTGGTGATGACAAAAAGAGATCGTTATGTGATCAATAATGTTTACAACATTCACAAGTTCTCATGCACATGAGGCATCCATGATGTTGACATGAACATCATTCCCACATACTCAATATAGAAAAAAAGGAAGAATAATAAATGACCCCCATCATCATAGAGTCATAAAATTCCTTAGATCAGTTTCTTAGATCCAATAATATATGAAACCCATACACAGATCCCAAAACTATGAGATTCTTGACTGCTACATTGCCCACTTATCATCCAAGTACCACAAATTATATGTCACATGTAGCTTATTGGTTTTATGTGTAAGAAGAGAAGAAAGGAAGAAATACAAGGAATAAGTTGGTCTTGTTGTCTTGTTGCATCCTCTCCATGCTCCTTCATACCTGTATCAAGCATACTATGTTGCAACATTTAATGAGAAAACAACATAATGAAAAGCATGCTTACATTGGCTTCTTTAGAATTTATCCTGTTGATCGGAGTCTTTGCTTCTGAAACAAACCTCTCCATTGGATTTTCATTGTCAAATTACCCAAAATCTACATTCAAATTATCTCCATCAGACACCGTCACCTTCAGGCCTCCTCCGGACCTCTGCCTTAATCTACATGTAAGACTATGTAATTAATGCACTGGAATATGCATTAAAATTTGTTCCTGGTATAGATTCGAATGGACTAGCATGCTCTTCCCCTCATAACTGGCAGAATCCATTTTAAAACTAAAAATTATGGTGGGTAAAAAAAAAGGCCATTGGCCCAAGTGGTTGGTAGAGGATAAACTTGGCATTCTTGATGGGGAGGTCCCGGGGTCAAACCCATGGGCCTCCCCTTTTGGGATCCTGTGTTGTAACTACTACCAATAGTGGCACTAAGTGGGTGGACCAATGTTAAACCTTTGGTGGATCAGTGCTACATCTGGAGGTCATTTAGGAGGATGGTGGAACCATTGCTTAAATTGGTGGAGAAGGGGTTGGTTGTCGGCCAGATATGGTGGAATCCTTCTAGATTTGGCGGGTCAGTGGCCAACCCATTTTAATTTTGAGTTTTGATCACTAGCCCTCATTGGTAATTTTCCCGTTGCCACATGGCAGCCCATGATTGGACCACGTGGCAGCCATCCATTGGTCGAACCTGGTACAATCATCTGCCTACATGTCCCTACCACGTGTCATCCAAGGAATAATGCCAAGTGTCAGTCTATGAGAGGAACATGTGGCTACTCCTGGGTGGTGCCATGTGGTGTCGCCTAGGGGTGCCATGTGTCACATTTTTACTGGCCCATTTAGCGGCCCAAATTTCCAAAACAACATGCCACATGGCATGTTGTCATTAGGCCACATCATCATGCTGACATCACTACCACTGTGCATTTCACATCACCTTCCACGTCCTATACGGATTCCAAATCACCTGCCATGTGGTTATATGAATTCCACTTGTCTGTCATGTCCTATACATTCTGCCACGTGGATGTACGGACTACCACGTGGCATTTTCTCATTGGTCTTCATGTCGCCATGAAAATTCCAAAAAAGAGTGACACGTGGCAGCCTCTAGTGTTTACACGTCATCATGTTGATGTCATTATGAAACATGTAGATCTATTATAGTTCCATGTACCATGTACATATGATGACTTCATCCATACTGATGCTGACGTCAGCAGTATGGACGTTGATGCATCCCTACTGATTGGGCTAGGTTGACCAAAACATTGACTGTGAATATGTTTCGACCTATAACTATGTTTGATGACCCATTTACCCTGTTGGAAAGCCTACGGCCCATTGTTTGTGATGATGTCAGTTTTTATGAGCTTTGAGAACTTTGAATTTTTTTTCTTTCTCATTATTCGAGGCCATTCTAATCCTCCTAGGACACTTCTAAAACTTCTGTGATGTTCCCTAGATCCTTTTGGATCACACCTCCCAACTGAAAGTACTTTTGATCCCCAAAGTATTTAAATTATAAGTTTCATGTCCAATGGAATTACAATAAGAAAACCCATTCCCAAACTACCTCACAAGGCCTAAACATATCAACATGTGCAAGAAAAGGAGTGATATGAAACAATTATCACTTTTACACAATGCCCTTCTATGGGGTCTGAATCGCAATATGTGATTTACAAAGATGTCCACTCTCAACAAACTCAAGTATTTTCCCCATTCGTTCAGTCATTACGTCAAACAGTTCCTCTTGAACGAGTTATCCTTTCTCTGGTAGTTGGTTTCCTCCTGGTGGAAGACTTACCTACAACACTACCTTATTGGTTTTCTCCCTCGGAGGTGTTTGTCTAGTATTCTTTTTCCTCTTTGTACATAGATATGGATGCAAGGCCCAAAAGTGGCCTCATGATTTCCATCTCTGCTACAATGGTTGCAGTATCCTTTCTCCTTCAGAGGTGTATTTCCCCTACTCCTTTATGTGTGTGGAGAGCGATCTTCTATCCTCATTTTTTTCCTAGTTTCCATAACCTTCCTGTACAAGGATTTTCTCTTCCAACACTAGGAAACTACATGGTTATTCAATCCACAAAAAGTGCATGGTATTTGATGCCACAAGATTTGTTGTATATTATTAACATGCTTATAATCAAATGGAATTTCAGAGTTTCAATATTTCTTATACCTTGGTGAGTTGTCTCTGGAGTCATACTAGAAAGAATATTTGGCTTCAACTCCTTAATTGTGATTCTCATCTCTCCCTGGAGATGTCTCAAATCCCCGATCATGAGAAGTTGTGCTCTCGGCCTTCACTGAATTAGTTGCATCTCCTGATGAACTATTGACTTCTAGAGCCTCAGTGATTTTCCTGGGGTCTTATTCCCTAATGGTATTGGATCTTTCTCCAACATCCTTTGGGACATAACATATCCCATCATATCGAGGCCAAACCACTGTCTCTATGGGATCCACAATACCTTGGCCATTGGCTCCAAGGAATCCTCCTCTGTATCCCATTTTTCCCATCAACTTTAAGTCAATGCATGAAGAATGTTGTTCAATAACTTTACAAGAGTCACCAACATTAATCAAGAAAGGAACTAAACATAGTTTATTTACCTCCATCCTAAGCACGGAATATTGGTCTGCTTCTCGAGATGTGTCCATTTGTTCCTGGTGAGAAGGATCAGTGGATGATGCTTCTAGGAATCCTCCTTGGTTTCTAGATGCCTGGATGTCATCTTCACTTGCTTGAAAAATTGTTCATGCATTTGCACTGTCATGCTCAAACCAGTAACTGGTGAAGTTGCCATGGTCACAAAAATGGTCTTATCATCGTCTCATTCATAGAGCCTTCCCCTGTCTACATCTTCATGGCTTGTAATTGCTCTTCCAACCTTTGGTTCTCTTCCTCTGCAACATGCAACAATGTCTTTAATACATCATTCTTTGCTTGAAGGATTTGGTTGAGCTCTTGAATCTCATCAAACCACAACTATTTTGGCAATCCTTCCATTCTCAGCTTCAACACCTGCAACTAGTATCAATCTTTCTCTTATACCACTTGATCTGAACCCTAGGGGTGATTAGTTTCCAATAATTGTTTGATCCTATCACTCCTACAAAGGGTCAGTTATAGATAATTTTACTTTATCAGATTGCAATTAAAGGTAAAGTTGAAGTCTTTATGGTCTTGAATCCAAATTGAATTAAAGCCTCTTTTATATTCCTTACGTGTTGTATGTCCTATTTTCCTTTAATAATCTATGTGTAGAAATTCATGAAAAGAAACATAAGAACATAATACACATAAGAGATATGACACTTCTCTTGATAAAGGAGTTCACCCGATGTGGGCTACGTCTCCGAGTCTTGCTCCAAACCTTCATCACTTTATTCTCCTCGTTGTAATGATGTCTCTCCTTTACAATTTGTAAGGCAAAAGTCCCTTTTCGGTGATGGAAACAAGAGATCATTATTTGATCAAGCATGTTCTCATGTGCATGAGGAATCCATGATGCTAACACGGACATCATTCCCACATACTCATTATAGAAAAATAGGAAGAATAATAAATGACCCCCATCATCATGGAGCCATAGAATGCTTTAGATCTACTACTTAGATCCAAGCATATATGCAGCCCATACATAGATCCCAAAACTACGAGATTTCTGACTGCTTCGTTGGCCACTTATCATCCAAATGCCACAAATTATATTTCATATGTAGCTGATTGGTTTTATGTGTAAGAAGAGAAGAAAGGAAGAAATAGAAGGAATAAGTTGGTCTTGTTGTCTTGTTGGAGCCTCTCCATGCTCCTTCAGACCTGAATCAAACATACTATGTTGCAACATTTAATGAGAAAACAACATAATGAAAAACATGCTTACATTGGCTTCTTCATAATTTATCATGTTGATCGGAGTCTTTGCTTCCAAAACATACCTCGCCATTGGATTCGCATTGTCGAATTACCCAAAATCAATTTTCAAATCGTCTCCATCAAACACTGTCACCTCCAGGCCTCCTCTAGACCTATGCCTCGATATATGTGTAAGCCTCTGCAATTAATGCACTGGAATCTACATTAAAATCCGTTCCTGGTATGGATTCGTACGGACTGGCACACTCTCCTCCTTGGAATTGGAAGAATCCATATAAAAACTAAAAAGTATGGAAGATAAAACAAAAAGGTTGTTTTCCCAAGTGGTTGGCAGAGGATAAACTTGGCATTTTGGGTGGCGAGGTCCCAGGGTCAAACCTATGGGCCTCCCCTTTCAGGATCCTCCATTGTAACTGCTACCAATAGTGGTGCTAATTTTGAGGACCAGTGTTAAACCTTTGGTGAACCATTGCTACATCTGGAGGTTGTTTAGGCGGCTAGTGGAACCACTGCTAAAAATGGTGGAGAAGGGGTTGGTTGTCGGCCAGATATGACGGAAGCCTGGAAAATTTGGCGGCTGGCATCAAACCCATTTTAATTTTGAATTTTCTATCACTGGCCCTCATTGGTAAATTTCCCATTGCCACGTGGCAGCCCATGACTGGGCCATGTGGTGGCCATCCATTGTTCGAACCTGGTACACTCATCTGCCTACATGTCCTTGACACATTTCATCTAACGAATGGCGTCAAGTGTCAATATGTAAGAGGACCACATGGATACTCCTGGGTGGTGCCACATGGTGTCACCTGGGGGTTCCATTTGTCACATTTTTACTGGCCCATTTGGCGGCCCAAAGTGCCAAAGCATGCCACATAGCACATTGTTATTAGGCCATGTTGGCATGCTAACATCATGATGGCATCACTGCCACATCACCTACCACATCCTATAAAAATTCCATGTCACATTCCATGTGGTTGTACAGATCCTACGTTTCTCCCACGTCCTGTACGGTCTACCATGCATTTTTATGGACTGCCACATGGCACTTTCTCATTGGTCCACATGTTGCCCTGAAAATGCCAAAAATGAGTGACATGTGCTAGCCTTTGGTGCTGCCATGTCATTCTGATGACATCATCATGACACATGTCGATCTATGATAGTTCCACATACCATGTATGGATGATGACATCATACATATTGATGTTGACATCAGTAATATGAATGCTGACTCATCCTCGTTGACTAGGCTAGGTTGACCAAAACTTTGATTGTGAATATCTTTAGATTTGTAACTCCATTTGATGAACTATTTACGCCATTGGAAAGCCTACGACGCACTCTTCGCGATGATGTCAGTTTTTGTAGATTTGAGGAATTTGAATTGTTTTCCTTTCTCATTTTTCGAGGCCATTCTAAACCTCTTGGGACACTTCTGAAACTTTTGTGATGTTCACTAGATCCTTTTGGATCACACGAGGGGCCTGAGACTCCCTTCAAAATATTGGAGGTATCAGAATCAGTTATAAGGGCCCTCATGGACTTAATATTGTAGTCAGTCATATCCCCTCGGAGAGGTAATCCTCCATAAAGGTTGTGTGTTGTCTAACCCTTATCTGAATCAAGGTACCAGTAGAATAACCCTTGCAAGTAACATATGTGGCTAACTATGCGTTATCGGACAAATCAGTAAGTGCAGACACAAACCAATCTCCTCAACTTTGACAAGAAGCTAGAACAAAACAAGGAAGAATACAAGTTTCTCCTTAGATTTCATTGTAATATAAACTATTTCAGAGAAGGACAAATGACATACCATTTAAACAATGTTTGATCCTCACTAGTTTCACCCTTGCTCCATATTTGGATTTGTGGGATGGTAAACCTGTTAAGAAGCACAAACCAACAAAGAGAGAAAACAATAATATATATATTGTTAGGGTCCTAACCTACACATAGGTAGAACAATATATTCGGATGTAATAAAGGTCAACATTAATAAGGCCTTGCAATAAAATAGAAGCTTCCGCTTCTAGAAGGATATTCCTATATAGGCTTCTTTTGATAGACATATTTAGTATAAATAGGAGTCGAGGGTATGAGAACCCTAGCTTGGATATTATTGTAATAGAGCTCTACTCCAGTGGAGGTTTCCCCCTCGAAGAGGTCCATGAACATTGCTCTCAAAATCAAAGTGCTACTTCTGTTGTTATTCTTATATCATTTCGGTATTATTGTGGTGATTGTTCTGGTTATATTGTTGTTATTCTGCCATTTCTAGCATTTTATTTTTGTTATGCATACTTTTTATATCTGGTATATTACAAGTGGTATAAGAGAACTTTCCTCGACATAAATTGTGGGTTAATTTTATTTTTTCCAGGGTAGAGGCGTATTCTGGCATCTTTAAGCCAAAGAGATCTGTCGTTACACGCATAAACCCATGAATAAGGGATTCATACACGTAGGAAATACAAGTGGTACTTAAGCGCACATCTGTTGGCCACCCTTGTAACCCATGTTGGTACCCCTTCGAGTGGTAGCACATCAGACATCACCTGTGTATGGATTGACCTATATTACCTAAATCCCTCTTTAGATAAATCGATCGGTTGCCTAATTGCTATAGTTCCACCGAGAACAACACTCAGGAAGATACTCTCTAGTACCTGGGTAGTAGGGTAGTACAGCTAAGGGAATGGTCTAGCCTCCTTAGTTATTGCCCTGATATATTGGGTTGAGTACTATTGTTGGACCCTGCACATATATCAGAGATCTATAGCACCGGGCAAACCCTTGTTTGTAGAACCCGTGAATACCTAACCCTTGGGGATAGAAACATAAAAAAATTAAAACATACAAGATATATTTTCGCGCAACTATGTTCGGGTTGCCAAATCATTACACATTTCTTCATGGTTAAGCATTTGGGCATTTCATCACTGCAGTATTCTTCAGACCGAAGTATAACTCTGCAGGTGTAAAAAAAAAGTCTGGAAATTTTTGCACCATTATTTGAGACCTATTCCATTGGATTCATCTCTTCGTCCTTATCACATTCATACATATCTTTTTTTAGCAAAAATTTTTACTCCACCCACCCCATTTCGGTTCCCTCGTCATCATGTCCCATAACCATAGCCAAGATTGGGAAGCTTGCTTCAATACCTTGCAATCTAATTTCACCGAGATCCAAAAAGAAGTGAAACAACTCAGTGCCAATGTTGCCACCATAAATACAACCATGCAGTCCTCAATGGAGGAAATCAAACAAGACATGACTACCCATATTGAATATGTCATTTCGATGCTTTGCACCAAGTTTCATATCCATATAGATAACCCTTTATGTGACCCACCTCCACATACTGAAGATGAAAATTCCTCCCATTCCCATAACTTTTAGCACCATCACTTTCAACGTGACCTACGCCTTCCGCGGGTGGATGTGACCAAATTTGATGGCTCGAATCCCACTGGTTGGGTAACCCAAATGGAACATTAATTCTCTTTATACGGAATTACAGATGACTTGGCCAAACTCCAGTATGGTGTTCTCCATCTAGATCAACAACGTTGGTAATGGTAGCAATGGATAAAAACTTCCCGTCAAGGGTATATTGCTTGGACACACTTTATGGTAGAGATTTATGAACACTTTGACACTGACACCAACCATTTGGGCCATTTGACAAAGTTGAAACAATCAGGCAAAGTAGAAGACTTTATAGCTTCTTTTGAGCGCCTGGCTTTTCGAACAGAGGGCATGTCTTATGCCTTTTTCCGAGGGTGTTTTATTGGTGGCCTCAAGGATAAGATTCAGGCACATGCCCTCATGGCTCAGCCTTAGAGTTGGGTGGAGACTACTAAAAGAGATAAATAAGAACAACAGGTTGTATCTTTTCAAAACTAGAAACCCTCCTTCATCCCTCACACTAAACCAGTAAATCCCACTACTCCCTCTGCTCCACTAAAGATCCAAAAATTCACCAGGGATGAAATGGCTGAACGCCAACTCAAAGGCCTTTGTTATAATTGTGATGACAAATATTTCCTGGGCCACAAGTGTACAGAACAAAATATTTTTATGGCCATCTCAGAGGATATTTCGGAAGAGGATGTTGAAACTCCCCTTGTGTCTGAGTCACCTAAAACCACTGACATAACCCCTCCCTCAAACCCTCCCGAAGTAGAACCGGTCATTTCCCTAAATGCTCTCACTCGCTTCTCTGCTCCCCAAACCCTCAAGATAATTCGTTACATCAAGCATAGGAAGGTCATCATTCCGGTTGATAGTGGAAGCACCCATAATTTTATTCATCGTTGCATTGCCCAAGAAACTTATTGCTATATCCATGCAGTCAATAATTTCCAAATCATGATTTCCAATGGTGGCTCCATGAAATTTGGAGGGCGTTATGAAAATGTGTGTCTCCAAATTGGTGACTACCACCTGAAATCTCATATGTTTGCTATCGACATGGGTGGTTGTGCCATTTTGTTGGGTGCATATTGGATAAGGACTTTGGGTCCCATTCTCATGGATTTTAAGGAATTAACCATGCAATTCAATGAGGAGGGGCAACAATATAAGTTCCAAAGCATCACCGTCAATTCACCTGAGATCATTAGTTCCCATCGCATGGAAAAGCTACTCAAAAAAGGTCATTCTGGTGTTATTTCCCAACTCCATGCCATACAAGAAACAGAGACACCCTCAATGATGCAAGACCTCCAATCCATCCTTTCTAAACACCAAGTAGTCTTTTCCACTCCCCAGGGACTCCCTCCTTTCTGTGGTGTTCATGATCATTCCATTCCCTGTGTACCAGGAAGCCTTCCTCCCAATACCTGTCTATATCGTCACCCCTTTTCCCAAAAAAATGAAATTTAGAAAATGGTCCAAGAAGTCCTTAACACGGGAATTATCCACCCTAGTATGAGCCCCTACTCTTCTCTTGTGGTCATGGTCCTGAAGAAAGAAGGTTATTGGCCAATGTGTACTGACTTCCGTGCCCTCAAAAAATTTACCATTAAAGACAAATTTCCCATTCGTGTCATTGATGACCTCTTGGATGAATTGAGTGGTGCCCAGTTCTTTACTGAACTTGATCTTCATTCTGGCTACCTCCAGATACATATGAAAGAGGAAGACATTCCCAAGACTTCCTTTATAACTCATGAGAGCCACTATGAGTTTTTGGTCATGCCCTTTGGCTTGTGTAATTCCCCCTCCACCTTCCAAAGCCTCATGAATCATGTCTTCTATCCTTTTCTCCGTCATTTTTTCTTAGTTTTCTTTGATGATATCCTCATCTATAGCAAAACCTAGATAGACCATCTTGCTCATGTGAATCGAGTTCTCCATCTACTTTCTCAGCACAAACTTTTTTTGAAACAGTCTAAATGTGATTTTGGCACCTCAGAAGTTGAGAACTTGGTTCATCTGGTTGGCAAGGACGGTGTCAAGGTGGATCCTAAACAGGGATGATTTTAAGGATGGAAATTTATTTTAAAATGTAGAAACCTTGGCGAATCCTACTAATCCTTCATATGCCAACTATAAATGTTTGGCGATATTTTTGTAAAAATATTCAAATTTCTAAGGATTTTATATAGTTTTTATAAAATTTTGGCGATTTTTAAGGTAAAATAATTTTATCCTATAGAATTTGGGCGAATCATTTTTAAAATAGCGAATCTCATTTTTGGAAAAAACATGGAAAATTAATCCATGAGCGAAATTTAGCCCCTAAAATCATCCATTATCCTAAAAATATTGAAGCTATGCAAGACTGGCCTCACCCAAAGACTCTCAAAAGCTTGCGTGGATTTCTGGGCTTATCAGGTTATTATCACAAGTTTGTTAGGAATTATGAAAAGATTGCAGCACCTCTCATTGCACTTCTAAAAAACAACTCTTTCACTTGGACTCCAGCAGTTGCTCAAGATTTTCAAACCTTGAAGATGGCCATGTGCACCACTCCAGTCCTGGCCCTTCCTGATTTCATAAAGACCGTTGTCTTGGAATGTGATGCTTTAGGGAAAGGAATTGGTGTTGTCCTTATGAAAGAGGGTCGGCCTTTGGCCTTTACCAACAAGCAACTATCTGAAAGAAATATGGGAAAATAAATCTATGAAAAGGAAATGTTGGCTATTTTGCATGTCTTTGATCTGTGGCACCCTTATCTATTGGGGCAACGCTTCCAAATTAAGACAAACCATCAAAGCCTCAAGTATTTTCTGGAACAACACATTTCCTCCTTGGAGCAACAAAAATGGGTGACTAAGCTCTTTGGATATGATTATGAGATAATTTACAAGAAGGGAAAAGACAATGTGGTTGCAGATGCACTTTACTGAAAATATGAAGATGACGGATCACATTTTTATCTTTCCTTCATTGTACCAGATTGGCTCCAATTCGTTCGCCAGGATCCCAAAAGTTCACATCTGATCCAACAATTATAGTCCAATGCTCCAGCTTCCCCAGGGTACTCTTGGCTCCATGATGATATTCGATACAAAGGCCATTTGTATTTAAGTAAACACTCAAAACTTAAATCCACGGTATTTTCTGAGCTTCATGCTACACCCACTACTGGGAACTCCAAGTTTACCAAAACCTATGACAGGGTCGGGCGTTCTTTTTTCTATGATGGTATGAAACAAGACATTCATAATTTTGTCGTTGAATGTGATGTGTGTCAATGCAACAAGGGTGAAATAGTCAAATCTCCAGGCACACTACAACTGCTTATGATTCCACCTGCTATTTGGAGGGATATCTCTATGGATTTTAGTACGGGCTTACCCAAATCAGGAAATAAATCAGTCATCATGGTGGTTTTTGATCGTCTTTCCAAGTATGCTCATTTCTATGCTCTTCAAAACCCATTTACAACATCCACGGTGTCTCAACTTTTCATGGATCGGGTATTCAAGCTTCATGGCATGCCACATTCTATTGTTTTTTATTGCAGCCCAACTTTCACCAGCAATTTTTGGAAAGAACTGTTCAAGCTACAAGGCACCCAATTGCATCTCAGCACATCTTATCATCCCCAGACTGATGATCAAGCGGAAGTTGTCAACAAGTGTTTAGAAACATATTTGAGGTGTTTTTCCTTGGAAAATCAAAATCAGTGGGCTCAATGGTTACCCCTAGCTGAATGGTGGTACAACACTTCATACCATACAACTAAATGCATGACTCCTTTTGAAGCGGTATATGGACAAAATCCCCCTTTAGTTATCTCATACTTACATGGTGTCTCGAAGGTCCAAGCAGTTGACCAAACGCTTACCATTCGAGAAGCTATTCTCCACACCCTCAAAGAGAATTTGGTCATGGCACAGAATCGCATGAAGCAACAAGAACATCAAGGTCACTCTGAACGTCAATTTGCAGAAGGGGATCAGGTGTTTCTTCGACTGCAACCTCACAAACAAAATTCCCTCAAGGGAAAGCATTTTTATAAGCTAGTGCCCAAATTTTATGTTCCTTATACCATTCTCAAGCGTGTGGGACAGGTGGCCTATCAGTTAGCTTTGCCTAATCATTCTAAACTACATCTTGTTTTTCATGTTTCATGCTTAAAGAAGGTGATTGGAACTAAGTTCCAAATTCAAACAAACCTTCCTGAGTTAGACGAAGAAGGATCCATTTGGCTACAGCCGCAAGTAGTTTTGGACCAGCGTGAGCATCACCTGCATTAGAGAACCATCAAGGAAGTGTTAGTTTAGTGGACAGATACAACTCCAATAGATGCCACTCGAGAACCAACTACCATTCTGCAACAATTTCCACATCTCAATCTTAAGGGGGAGGACATGTTAGGGTCCTAACCCGCACATAGGTAGAACAATATATTTGGATGTAATAAAGGTCAACATTAATAAGGCCTTGCAATAAAATAGAATAATTTGAAAGTAAGAAGACCTAATAGAAGCTTCTGCTTCTAGAAGGATATTCCTCTAGATGCTTCTTTTGATAGACATATTTAGTGTAAATAGGAGTCAAGGGTATGAGAACCCTAGCTTGGATATTATTGTAATAGAGCTCTTCTCGACTGGAGGTTTCCCCCTCAAAGAGGCCCGTTAACATTGCTCTCAGGATCAAAGTGCTACTTCTGTTGTTATTCTTATATCATTTTAGTTTTATTGTGGTGATTGCTCTGGTTATATCGCTATTATTCTACCATTTCTATCATTTTATTTCTATTATGCATACTTTTTATATCTTGTATATTACATATATTCCAATGACGTCTATGTATAAGATGAAGGAGTTATACAATAAAAGTAGAGACACCTTTATAGGGAAGAAATGTAATATTGCATTATATTGAATCAAAGTGGAGAATACAACCCATGCCTTGATGTTGCAAGGTCCCTTCCAATGGCCCTTTGCTTCAACACACACACCTTTTCTCCAATGTTTTTGATGAAGAGCATTCACAACCTGACTTGGAAAGTTAAAGAAAACCTATCACAAGTACAATCTTCAGCAGAATTATTCATGCATAAGAAAGCTTAGCCTTTCCCATGAGATATCCCTCTTTATCTAGGGTGAAATAGGGATGGATGAGGATATTAGGATGATCCCACTAAATCAGAGAAGCGAGTAAGATCCAAACTAATCGGAGGCCACATCATCTTCTAGAATATTCTCTTCTAGAACTTTCGTGAATTTCACCTTTTTGTCTTGTTTGAGCATCGTCGTACCCTATGCAAAGGCAGCCTGCGGTGATGCCACGGTCCATTTTCGGTGCAGCATGTGATGATAAAGCATCTTCGCATCCTAATAATTTAGCAGGGTGAGACGATCTCCTTTGATATGGTTTTTAAGAAAATAAAGATGATTCACTTCTTCATGGAGAAAGTCTCATTTTAGTAACTTCAGGGAACATAGAAGTGAGTTATGCACATATCGTCAATTGATCACATGGGTGACCAAAATAATGTGTAACAAAATGCCCCCCAAAGTATCAAGTTGGAACCTGTGACAACTGAAATACTTTTAAGAATGTCTGTGTCGAAAACAAGGAGTGCATCGGTCAGGAACCTGCAAACAATCAAGCATCTGCATAATAATATACCATCTTTTGAGGTAGGCATTCCCATACTCAACTACAAGTGACTCTAATCATAAGTTTCAAGTGATTCATGGCCACCAAATATACACTGTGGATCCACATCATCATGATTCATCATAGTCATGAGAAATACATTATGGATCTATGCTCTAAAAATTCAAATTTGGACATAGCTACGAGACATACACAGTGGATCTATGTGTCAGTACAGACTTATGAATACTCCATCACAACCTGGATCGATATGGTGAGATCCAGGGTCTTTATTTCCATCATTCTGAAGTATGAATCTATCCATGTGATTACAAGTGTCGAAGTCAAACATGGTAGAAACCACTTAATTACCGGTCATTAATGAATACCATTAACAAGTGTGAGGGAAATCACCATTGATGTCAATGACTCCCAAGTTACTCTAGTAAAATCCAATGAATGTGAATAAATGTGTTGAAGTTGAACACTCAATGGAATATTCCAATCAAGGGCCAATGATGTGAACCCACTGTTGAAAGCGAGAAAACATGCCAGTCAGGCATGCAAGTTCCAATGTACTAAATAATTTCTAAGTCTAATTCACGGATAGTGAGTTGAAGTCGACAGAAAAAGACTAGTCATCATAGGAGGGCCTTAATGTATCCTCTATAAATGACACAAAATATGTAACATATTTGAAGTAGATCATAGTACGAAGTGATTCAGAACTGACTCAGGGAAGGCCGACATGGCAAGAATTTAAGGACTTCATATGGTCAACTCGGTAGAAGGATTCTTTAGTTTTAACTTCTCTTGAATATATGAACGACATGACAATTGTCTTGGAATCATTGAATCAAGGAGGACCCAACATATAGAATTGTGTATGGTCATGTTATCCCCCACTTTAGGGATAACTAAGGAGATTATGTCTCGAGGCCTATGGGTCCTAGACATGGAGTACCGAGAGACAGATCGACTTGAGCATGTCCCTAGAGGGCCCATATTTTCTTCCTTTTAGCGCCTCCACTTTGTCAGCAGTGAAAAAATCCATCACCTCGACTTGTTCCTGTAGCAGAGATGGGTCTTGCTACATGAGGTAATGAGTCTGGCTATCATGGTATGTGTCACTCCAATCCTCAAAACCTTTGAATATGTGCATTTATTTCTTTTTGTTTCTAACGTGTGATTGGATATTATACTTGTCCACTTGACCATGTATGGGGGGAATGAAAGGATTCCCTATTAATTCTATGCCCATAGGTTTTGTCACCTCGAGATTCTTTTCCCAGGGATCCCCAAGAAAGCAGTAAAAAGATTCTCAGCAAGAAAATGAGGGACCCATAAAAAATAATAAAACAAGACTTAGTCAAAGGAGAGGGGGTCTCATCACGAACCAGCATATTAGTTCCATGGGAATCTAGCAGTATGACACTACTAGCATATAGTTACCATGCCACGGTAGTGGATCTTGGTGGCATAGCCAAGAGAAAGGGGGTCTCATCACGAATCGGCCTTCTCATTTCCGTGAAAGTGTTTGTGGGTAACATTGCCACCACTAGTTACCACGCTAGGGCAGTGTCCCCTGATTATCTTCTTGAATAAAAAGTAATAAAGAATAAATATAAAAGGCATGAATGGGCTTGGAAACATTTTCATCCAGGACAGGTGCAACCCACCTTCTACAAAGTCACCCCACAAGCAAGCCATGCATTTCCCCGCTATCACTGCACCCCTTGTCAGGACATTCCTTATCCACCTCATCCACTAACATGACTTGGATTTGATTTCTTCTGGAAACATCCCACATCCTATGGACACTAGCCCAATAAGATGCCCTTTCACTTCCTCCAAACTTTCCTTGCAAATTTGTATAATGTCTTTGAGCACTTGACTGAGTAAAAATGGTTTTTATGCACATGTTTAATAAAATTGATGATTGGATGTGATTGACATTTCTATGATCCCCGTGAATTATGAGCGCAGGGAGGGCGTATCTGTTGATGTGAAGGATTGTACCTGATGGAAATGTACCATATTTAATAGGTACACATGGGGAGTTGATTAGTTTGGACCTCCATGGGGATGAGCATTGACCAGATGGATGTTGAGACCCCGGCAGGGGGCAGAGACATGACAAAGGGGTTTTCACCGGAGAAGAGGAGGAAGTTCCACTGAGGCAACCTGGCAGAGCCTTACCCAGGGGCGTTGTGCCCTTTCCACTGCGACGTTGGCCTTGGAAGTCCCATGACATCACCAGGGCTTTCGTATGACATCATCCAACAATTTGACAGCTTTGGGAGGTAGTTGTGGCATGATTGGCATGTGTGGCAGATTCTAGAGGCCCAAGGAGCGCTAACGCTTTTCTCCAGGAG